>JBAGKO010041882.1:0-10172 GCA_037177275.1 Acacia concinna | reverse complement strand
AGTAAATGAAAAGATGAAATAAAAAGACGAATTAAAATTAGATTCGATGAAGTTGTTTCATTCACCATAACTTAATCAAATCTCATTTTAATTAATCTTTTTATTTTAGATTTTCATTTACTCTTTTCATAAAAAAAACCAAAATCCCCAAAATTGCATAGAGTCATTGCATATTTTATTTAATTAGTTTAGTTGCATTTAGATAATAGTGTCTTTAGGTCCATAAAATTCCATCTTTTCTCATCCATAAACTCAACTCTATATAAACCCACATATTACTCCTTGAGAGAATAACCTAGGTTGACCCTAAACTATATATTTATTTAGGACCTAGTTAATTGACTACTTTAGCGACAAAGGCAGGGCACACATCACATCTCCATTTTATCAACGATGAAACTATTGTCACACCTTTCTTTTAAATCGATATCATTTGGTCATTTAAAGTCTTATGACAACATGACTACCTCCTGTCTCTTTCTAAGAACCAGCCAAAATTTACTTTAGCCATAATTCTTATACTAAAATCTACCATTTTATTCCTCTTTTCTTGTCATATTTTCAAAGAATTGTGGTAAGTGAAAATTGAGATGTTACAACTATCACCTAAGAAAATGAGCAGAATATACCAAAAACAAAAGAGTCCAAGCTTTTGTTTGGTAAATATTCATAAATTTTTTTTTTTTCTATAGTAAATATTCATGGATCAATATGTGCTCTTCTGCTTGTACGCAGCAACCTAAGATCCTTACAAGATTCTATGTTGGAGCTTTGCAATAATAGCAACCTCATTTTTGAATTCTTCAATGCTTGGTTCAGAATACTTAGACAGCTTCCTTACTGCTATCTCCATTCCATTATTGAGTAATAAGTCCTGAAGTTAAAATCCACAGTCATGTTATAAATGCATTTACACTCATGTACCTTTCTTCCATGAAAACCATTCCTGGGACATGTGTATGTCTATATATATATGACTTGGTCAAATTAAAGAAATTATTTGAATTTAGTTACAGAAAATTTGTTACCTTATATATAGACAATTCTGACTTTGTCCAATCTTCTTAGCGATAGAAAAATTGTTTGTTGCTTCAGTTACTTCACATAAATCGAAAAATAGTAAATCTGAACAGTGGTAACCTCTTTCTTGTACTGGTTTGTACAGAAACGGAGACATAGTAAGCTAGTTAAACTCAACCGTCTTGCGGTGCATTTTCCCTCTATTCATGACAACTCATCTGTTACCATCTCTTGATCCAGCTAAAGGAAAGAGGTTGCCACAAGTATAAACGGGAAAATAGAAACAGCTACGACTGTCACCAACCCCTTATTGCCATGAGAACCGTACGGCTTCCTCTCATATTTGGCTGCAAATAATGTTGTGTAAGAGCAGTTGTCATGGCCAGACCATATGATTTCAATTTAAAATAAATGTATGGATGGGGTTAAAATTTTTTCTTAATGAAATTTTTTTAGGCCCCTACATCTATTAATAAAGAAAAAAAAAATGTCCGACAGGACAGTAAGAAAAATTAGTTTAAAACTTTTAACACCCCTTTTTCAATTGTTTTTTTAAATCGAACTCATCAACTTCTTAAAAAGTGCATTAAACCGTTAATGGATAATATAATTAAGTTTCATGATTTACTTATATTTCTCTCATGCTATTTATATAAGTCACTTCAACATGTTTCACTAGAATAAAACACAAAAATCTCATTAACTATATCTTAAAATGTTTAATAAATTTTCAACTTTAACCCTATTTAATATACAATCTATCCTAACTCTTGGATTGGGAGAAAATTAGAAAGAAAAGAATACAATGAGACAACTTCCAATAATAGTAACTTTTTTTTATCAATTTTAGAAGATTTCCTTCCTAGTAATCCCCTTATTTTCCACTCACTTTTTTATCTATCAAAACATAGCCTAAAAGTACCAAGTCCACACTAATAAATGAAGAAAATTAAGAAAAAAAATACCAAGAAAAGAAAAGAAAACAGCCTCTTTGAGTAATATGATAAAGACTTGAATATGCTAAACATGAACTTCAAGCATTTCTCTTTGCAACCGTTCATGCTCATGCTCTCATTGTGATCTACAAGTGCCTTTGGAGTCTCTATTACCTTCAAACCTGGCACCTTCATAAAGCTCGGGGCTTAATTTCAATGGGAACAGAGTCTCAGTCTCACCCCTCAGTGACAAATGCCCAAACGTCTCTTGAGGTGATGTATATTTTGCTTATTTCTACACCTCGATCGGTTTCGTTGATGCTGAATATTTTGAAAAAAATGACAGATAGATAACCAAACAGAGGAGGAGAAAAAATTAGATGAGCAGCTTCCCATAAATTTGTCTAGGAACGTACGCAACATGGTATTACTCTGCATTTCACAACGTCACTGACATGTGCCAGCATCCTCAGTCTTCCCTCCGCCATGGCAGCTCTTGGATGGTAAGTCCTATACACTCACCATAATAAAAATACCATCTATGTTCGCTTTTCTTTTTTTTTCATTCATACAACCAGATCTGATTAATTTGCATAAACAGGAGACCTGGTCTGGTGGTTATGATATAATCAAGAGTAATAACTCTGTACACTGTGGCAAATGGTGGAGATGCACGAGATGCTACCTGGAAAGATGTTCGACAGATATTATGAATTGGGGCAACACGCCTTTGGAGAGAAGTTAGGACCATGGCGGTGACGTTGTGGAATGCAAGGTAACACCATGTTTCGTTCCTATAAGAAGTTATGCGAAGCCATGTTCATCTAATTTTTTCTCCTCATATGTTCGGTTGTCTATCCATCTATTTTACAAAATATTGAGCAACAACAACCAAACCGGTCAAGATGTAGAAATAAGCAAAACAGACGTCACCTCAAGAGACGCTGAGGCATCTGTCACTGCGGGGTGGGACTCAGACTCTGTTCCCATCAAAATTAAGTCCCGAGCTTTGTCGTCGTCTCCAGTAGGGTCGATCCTCTTAGTTACACTTCTAAATGATGGATTGCTAAGAGATTTCCAAATGTCAAGATCCGGTCCAACCCAAGTTTCGCAAACAGAAGTTGAGTGTCACCGGGATAATAAAATTCTGCCATAGAACCTTTAGCCTTCCTCCACTGTCTCTTAGAACCAAATTCTCCATATCTGAAAGTTGAGCAAAGCTATCTGTGCGAGATGATGAGACTGAAACATTGGAAAACCAAACGGGGTTATGGTTTCCATTCGTGAGGTTGAGAACAAGGCTTCCTCTGTCTGCAACGCAAGCAACAGTTTATTTGGGAGCATTGTGGTACACCATATTTCAACATAGCGGTTCTTTGGAATGGTTAATGGGTGTGAAGAAACCGAGGGCAAAGATTGCTCCCTTGGAGAAATTTAGCAATTCTCCCTAAAGTAACATTGTATATCCTATGTTCTGGTTTTGGACGGAAGTGTAATTCTTTAAAATTACGGGTACGTAAGAGAAATTTTGGAAACTATTCTTGAAATTTCAAGAAATATCCCAGAGAAGTTGGAAGGTAGAAAATAATTACTTAACAATATTTAATGCTTAATCAAGGCTTAATTGGGTAAGTTACCTCAAAAACAAATTGAAAACAATTATTGAAATTTTGGATAAATAAAGGTTAATTAGCCAAATGTAATAAAGAAAAATATTAGGACGCCTCAAATAACTGAAAATTTTAGAGGAATTATTATAATATATGTGTGAGTTTTTCATTATATCACATTGGCTATATGGTCACTACTATAGAATTGCACATATACGACGCTTAATGACTAATGGTTACAGCGATCGAATAAATGTCATCTATGTTGAGTTCTAGCTTGCACAAAAATATATTGCATCCATCCCTGTATATAAGATATTTTTACCCAAATCGTGGGATTTTAGAAAACAATTAAAGTTAGTTAAAAGTAATAATAATAAATATGTACAAAATATAATTGTTTTTTTTCAAAAGTACCAGTATTTATGAATGAGAGAGAAAGAATAATAATGAAAAAAAGGAAGAAAGAGAATGTATGTACAATAAATGATGTGAGGGGATGAAGGTAAAATGAGAAAAAGTGTATTTATTATAAAGGCATAGTCAAATGGTATCTTATAAAAAGGACAAGTACATTCAAATACAAGTATATTATATATAGGTGCAAAGGGAGTATATATAAGGGACAATTCTAGAAAAATGTCTCCCTAAATTCAAAAACCCAAAAAAGGATGTTAACATTTCAAAAAGGCACTAAGGTACCATGGACCCAATTGGATTTTTCAAATTCGCTAACATGAACAGTAATAGATTTCACAAATTGAGTAATGGTTTTTACAAGAAAAGTAATGGATTTTGCTAGTCTGTATTAATCATTCTCTCCCCCACTCAAAATTCACTTAAGTGAAGAGTAATGAATTTTGGCTATTTGAGTACTGTTTTTGCAAGTCCGTACTGATCATTTTCTCTCTCCCCCTCTGTTGGCATTGTTTATCTGACAAAGGGGAGAGAGGAATCTGCAGGTGACGTGAACAGTGTTAGATTTTTGTTATTTGAGTAATAGGATTCGTAAGAAGAGTAATGGTGTTCGCTACTTCATGATAATCAATGTTCAGGTCAACGAATTTGAAAAAGCCCAATTTGATCCATGGTACCTTGTGTTTTTTTGAAATATTAACATCCCTTTTGGGGTTTTTGAATTTGGGGAGCTATTTTTTTTATTTGAAATTTTCCCTATATATAATGCTAATACCTAATGATGAAATATGTGCACCATCATGTATTACAATGGGAATTCGCAAAAACAAAATCATATCGGTGGTAATTATCAACGGTCATGTCAATAAAAAAAAAAAGTATTTGTAGTGGTTCATATGTTCCACTTAAACCCAACTACTACAAAGTTATGGCATTTGTAACAGTTAATGAACAAAATTGCTACAAATAACAAATTTGTAACAATTTAAAAATAGAAACTATAACAAAAGTTAACACCATAGTAGCATCACATGGCACGAAGCTAGCACCACTTTCATTGACACAGTTTACTTCATTTGAGGTTGGTATACTTGGGTTGCTATAATCAATTTACTTTTTTTATATTACATATTTGATATACAAATAATTTATATTGTTTAGTGATTATGTCTTGTAGGAAGGACATGGGAATGAGGGAGAGCTATAACACCTTATTTTTATTCTATTACCTTCCTTCAATGTGGCCTTTGGAACCACCATCATGTCCGTATAACAAAACAAAGGAAATAAAAATTTTAAAACATGTTAACCAAAATAACCACTTTTTGATAACTTATGGAGGTATACATAATCCAGAATATACAATACTGTAGTTGTTTTCATGAACATGTCAAAAAAGCAGGAAACATAAATATCTATAATTAAACTCTCTCCTATCCTCTGCCTCCCATAGAACCTTCACATGTATTGTGGAGAGAGTAAGGTTTCTAGACAAATCTTAGCAACAGAATTATACCAATAACAATGTAATGCATGCATTTCCCCTCTAGTAACCTCTCTCTCAGCACCTACCATGTACCGAGAGTATACACGTGACTCTACTCTACTCAACAGCCAAGGCCTATAACAAAGAGTCATACTTCTCATAAATACATGCTAGCTTAACCAGAACACGGTATACAAGCAATAAACAAACAACATATAAACAAAGCAATACAAGTTAAGGGTAGAGATTCTAGCTACAGAATATCCTCACACAGTGCAAGTGCACTATTTCTCTGTCTCTGGCACTTCTGTGTCACTAGTTCATTTCTCTGTAACGCCTATATAGACCACAATACAGGGCGTTACTGTCTACCTCTAATAGTATACTACAGCCATTTCCTTCATGTACTCCTTAGGGTCCTAGTTTTCCATTACCCGGATCATATCCTTCCTTATCAATACCCCTTGGTAGAGCACCCTACAACCCACCGAGCATGCATCCCACCAGCTAGCCTGCCCCCACTAGCCAGACCAAGACAGTTGGGAAGCATCTCCCCTTAGATGTGCCCAAAAAGCTAGACTCGTTGGTTGGGCGGCATCCCCCCTTTAGAATCCTTATGTTAATTCGGGACAGTCAAACAATACCCCCTAGGAAATGCCACTTTGGTCCAAGACAATCAGACAACACCCCTTAGGAAATATTATCCTAGTTCTAAAAATTTGGACAACACTTCCCTTTAGGAATGCTTGTTTTGACCGAAATAATTAGATAGAACCTCCCCTTAGATTCATTATCCAGGTCATCCCAATAGGACAAAATCTCCCCTTAAAATTACTCTAAAACTACTGAAAAATAAAGGAATTCAAAAGAGGGAGAAGACCAAACTTTACTTATACTGAGGACCGGGCCGGGACTGCTCTAACTGCTCTTGGATTGCTTGGCTTTTTGAGAAGGGCAAGGGTATAGTAAGAGAGGGGAAACGGAGTGAAGAGAGAAGAGGGGGTATTTATACCTTTTCAAAAGGGGTCAAATTAAAGGGCAAATATTTTTTGGGTCTATAGGTGTAATTTTTTCAAACTTTTTGTGTGGTCTAATCCAAACTTGACAAGTGTCACATTCTAGAAGCTCTTTTATTGGCCACCAACCACACCTTGGGAGCCAACTTTAGTTTTTCTTATATTTTCATAAATTCAAAAAATTTTAGAAATTTCTATGCTTGTCCAAAAATTTCTAAAATTTATCAGAAATGCTCTAAAATTCCCAACTAATACGTTGGGAATAAAATCGTAGATTGGAGCTAACTTTAGGCCCAACCTTACTCTTAGCTTCTCCCTTTAATTTATTCTTCAAACCCCCACTAGGCCCAGCATCCATCTTACCCAATTTCGGCCCACTTCCTTGCTCATTCCTAACTTTACACCTTCCACCTTTTTCCTTCACATGGTCTCGTTTTTTATCCTCCATAATAAACACATTTTTTGGCACTGATTTAGGATCTGGAGAAGTCACCCCATGATTAACGCCCATAATATCTTCATCATTTAAAGCACCAAATCTTGATCCTCTCTCTCCTATCCCATGCAATCCCCTTTTATCATGCAAATTATCATGCACTTTCCCTTTCAAATTTTCCGATCGCCGGAGACGACGAGGACGCTGCACAACCATCCATTCATACAGATCACTACCATCCCCTTGAACCCCACCAACTGACTTCTCCCCGGTATCCATCGAAGTTGACGATTCCTTTCCTTCTGAATGAGGATTCACATCACCTCCCTTCGAAGGCTTCTGTTGATCCTTACCAACAACATAAGAACAATGATCTACATCATGACCATATCTCCCACATTTCAAACAAATCAAATGTATGCTCTCATACTGGACACGCTGCACCTTGCCATTAATAAAAATGAATGGATGTAAGGGAGAACTTAGATCAAGTTCGACACAGATACGAGTGAAGCGACCTTTCTTCCGCTTAAGAGTGTTTAGATTAACCTTTAAGACCTTTCCAATCTATGACCCAAGAACATATAGCACACCTCTATCATAATAATCCAAAGCCAGTTCATTCAACCTAATCCATGCCGCAACCTTAGTGATCTTATCCTCCTTTGGTGAGAAATCCTGCTTCATGGTTGGACCGCCAAATAGTGATCAAATATCAACCATGGACCTCCAGTAAGGGCCATGTCATAATCACTCGCATCAGTAAATTGAATCAAGAAAAAACTCATCCCAACATCAATCACCTCTACATTTTCCTGATGTGCCCATAGTTGTTGAACCTTCATTTCCAGGTAACGAGGATCAATCATTCTTCCTAGCAATTTAACTATCAGCGATTTATTCCATTTAGCAGCAAGACAGTCCTTCTCTTTTCGAGGAATAATCACATTTGGACCCAGCTCTATCATTTGAACCGTGATGTGTTCCTTCCACCTCTCTCCGCTCCACCAATCCTCCTCCAACTCCTCATCATCAACCCTTCCCTTACTCACCACCTCCTTAAACGATTTCCAATGTTGCGCAGAGGACTCCCCATCCTTCCCCTCTTTCAACTCCTCCTTATGCGATGCTTTTGTCTCATCCGGACGCATCCACTCCTCTTCATGAGGGGCTAACACCTGAGTATCAGAAAATACCACCGTCTCATCACATATCTTCTTCTGACTACACAGAAGTGCATCTTGCTCCTCCGATGTCGGCATCGGATTTTGCCTCTCTCTAAAATGCTCCCTTTCTCTCTCTAAACCCATCTCTCTTCAATTGACACTATCTCTAGTTTAATGGGGTATCATTCTATTGTCCTCAAATTTCATTATTTTTTATTAATCCACACATGGTAAAATCTTACAATATAATTATTTATTGTATATGTGCTAACTCAAATTTGGCCAAGTGCTTTCAACTAAATGCAAAAGCCGGTTTTTCTAACTTAAACAAATTTTCTACAAAATTAATTTAAAATTTTCATAATAATAAATTTTGCTTGTTGAGATATTTTACAAGAAATGAATATTATTTTGATTTTAATTAAAGTCATAAAAAATTTATTATTATCATTTTGGAAATTTTGTAATATCAAAATTTTCCTCATTCATCTACTCTATCTAATTAGTTTTAGAAATTCACTTCCTCTCCTCCCTTCCCCCACTTGTTGGTTGATCACTTCACATCTTTCACCCTCATCCTCCTCCTACAAAAATACTTTCTCTACTTTAGATACGAATGTAAATGGAGAAGGATTTGCAAGAGCATGGTGATATTTTTTTTACTTATCTCACTCACTACTACAAAAAAGGGATATAACGTATGTAAAGTACGTCCGTTTTTTAAAAAAGTGACGTTAAAACAAAAGCAGTGGCAATATTGTAATAAGTTGAATGATCTCACGTCTATTTTTTCAAAAATCAGACATTGGGGAGGCCATGGGCATCTGCCCTAGCTAAACAGACGCCTAGCTGGCGCTTGTTCTGCAAAGAACAGATGCCTAGTTAGTGTCTACCGACACCTATAGGAGTATATTCTTTTAACAGACGCCTAAAGGCATCAGAAATAGACGCCTAAGGGTATCTCTCTTACTAGTACGCAGTAGATGTCAGACTGATAACTCCATTTTGACGTCTGTATTCTTATAAAATGGACGCCATTTTTTTTCGCCTCGTCCTCATATATTCCCCCTTATTCCCTCATATTTTGAATTATTTTTCTCATGTTCTCTCGTCTTCTGAGCTATTTTCTCTCGCTAAACTACGAACTATTTCTCTCTTCTTTCACCTGAATCATTAGCCACCTCCCTCCTTCTTCTCTTATTAGGCTCCTTCCCAGGGTATATGTCCTTTGATCACTATTCGTCTCTCAAAAATTTAGTAACCAGTAAGGTCACTTAAATTGTTTCCCTTCGATTGTGTTAATTTTACATTGTATTAGGTAACTTTAAGTTTTTCCCCTTCTCATATGTCAATTTGATATTGCTCTTGTTAATGCATATGTATTATATTATTGAAATGATAATTTTATATTGTTTGATGCCTCTGCTTGAATTTTTTTAATCCCTGCTCTGCGCATTAGGAGGTGTTAAGAGGTTGTGAAATTTATAAGTTGAAACATAAATTATATTTTTGAGTTTCATTATTACTACAAAAAAACACATATTTGTAGCGGTTAAAACGTAGGATTTGTAGCGGTTTCTTAAACTGCTACTAAATCGTATGTTGCAAACTGTTTTGTAGTGGTTTTTTAAAAACTGCTACTCATCTCCATAAAACCGCTACTAATTTGTAGCGGTTTCATAGAACCGCTACAAAGGCTAAAACTTTGTAGTGGTTAGTAAACCGCTACAAATAAAAAATAATGAAAAAAATTTTAATAAGAAGAATTTGTAAGAAATTGGCGGGAAAAATTTGAAATTTGTTATGAAATTTTGTAGCGGTTTTCAAACCGCTACAAATTTAAACTATGGCGGGATTTAAGGGAAATTTAAATTTTAGAGCGAACATATTAGTAGCAGTTTTTACAGAAAACTGCTATTAACATATGATTTTTTTTTTTGAAAAAAGGCGGGGGAAAGGGCGCAAAAATAATATTTTGTAGCGGTTTAAAACCGCTACAAAAAGAGAAAAGAAGAAAAAAAATATTTAAATTTTTTGCCCACTAAGATAAATATAATATTTTAATTTTGTGTTTAATAATGAATTT
>JBAGKO010041861.1:0-10173 GCA_037177275.1 Acacia concinna | reverse complement strand
ACACTGCTTGCCCAATTGAATATTGCGCCACTGCTGCTCTCCTTTTTATCCGTTCCCTCACACGTTTTTCTCTTTTAGGTTTTGAATTCCATTCATTGCATCCGAGACGCGCCGTATTTGACTGACAATAAAGGAGTCTAATATTTAATAATATAATAATAATAGTATAATTAAACTAAATTGGTTTTATCTATTTTTTCTTTTTTTTAAAAAAAAACTTCTATTTAATTTTGTTATGATTTCTTTCATTTTTACTTTATTTTGAAATCTCACAAAAGATGCACCAATTTGATATCTTATAAAATCTTACCAAAATCTTTTAAAATTGTTTAGATAACTCTCCAAATATCTTTAAAAGAATGCATTAAATGTATAAAATATGGAGAGTTATCGCATGCTATATGAAATGTTCATACTTTTCCTCTAGTGCCCTCTCTCAGCACATACTGTGTACCGGGAGCTTGCACGTAACTCAACTCAAATTCAAACAACCAAGGCATAAACATGGAGTCATACCTCTCATGCATACAGGCTAACACAACTAGAATACAGCATACAAGCATACAACAAACAGCATACAACACAAAGCAATACAGGTTAAGGGTATATATTCTTGCTACTGTATACTCCCAGCATGGTGTACGAGCTTTGTTTTACTGTGTCTGGCGCCATTGGATTACTGGCATGCTTCTCTATAACACCTATATAGACCACAATGTAGGGCATTACTGTCTATCTCTAACAGTATACTACTGCCCTCTCTCTCTATATCCCTAGGGTCTTGGTTCCCTACTACCTGGATCGAATCCTTCCCCTATCTTGTACCCCTCTATTGTTTACCCTATACACCCCACTAAGCCTGGATCCCGCTTGTTGGCTGTTCCTACTACCTCGCTCTGGACAATTGGGTAGCATCTCCCTTTAGATGTGCTCGACAATCCAGATCCCTCAGTTGGGCAGCATCTCCCTTTTAGAATCCTTACCTTAGTCTGGGACAATCGGACAACACATGCCACTTTGGTCCGGAACAGTTGGACAACACCTCCCCCTAAGAAATGTTATCCTGATTCTAAAAAATTGGGCAGCACTTCCCCTTAGGAAGGCTTGTTTTGGCCTAGATAGTTGAACAAAGCCTCCCGTTAGGTTCACTATCTAGGCCTGCCCAATTGGATAAAACCTCCCCTTAAAATAACTCTAAAATTGCTGAAAATAAAGGAATTCAAAAGAGGGAGAAGACCGAACCTGACTTGTACTAAAGATCGGGTCGGGACCGCTTGAAGTGCTCCTGGATTGCTCGGCTTTTTGAGAAGGCAGGGGTGTAGTAAGAGAGAGGGGAGATGGTGTGAAGAATGAAGGGAAGGGGGTATTTATGTTGAGGCAAACTTTACACCCAAGAGGGGGTGAATTGGGTGTTATGAAATTTTCTCGAAAGCTCAAGACACAAGTGAGTATCTCTGATTCAGTCAAAACTCATGACCTACGTCCAGTTCTCAGTAGCCACAGAGTTCTACTAATCCCCAAGATTTCAACAGGCTCTTGGTACCTCAGTACAGACTCGATTGACACTTTAATAGTTTACTCCCCCTTAAAAGTTACAATCCAAGTCCCCACTCAAAGTATCCTAACTTTGAGCAACTCACAAAGATTTCAGAATGTGACAAAAACTCTCTCAATAGAGTAGAATAATGATTACTGGAGAACAACAATAGAATTTATGATAGAAATGAATGTGACACACTTAGAAAATTATCACTCTAGTCGTTTGTTGTTGCTGACATTAATGTTCGAGTATTTATATTGTCCGAGGAATTGATGTCTGTTGGAGTTTAGTTTGTAGACATTGAATTCTCATCATTCCTCTAGGTTGTTTCCGTTGAAAAACAATGGATTTTCTTCTCAGTAATAAATAGAGCTGTTGAGACAAAGAGAAGGTTGGTAGGTGAAAGTTTACTAAATTTGGTAAACACATTTAATACTTCTGACACAATGACCATCTTGGTTGATTTGTGCTTGTATGTCTTTGAAATGAATCGTAACATGTTCTTATATATAATAAAGGTCATTTGTAAATGTTAAAA
Organism: Acacia concinna; assembly: GCA_037177275.1. Lineage (NCBI taxonomy): Eukaryota > Viridiplantae > Streptophyta > Magnoliopsida > Fabales > Fabaceae > Acacia > Acacia concinna. The sequence goes on along the minus strand of JBAGKO010041861.1, from coordinate 8,095 downwards.
ACAAGTGTGTATCAATATAATAGTAATTTGAATGATTAAAAAGTTTACGCTACGATACTCTATTTTCTGAAAAATTTAGCTTTTAAAATTCCCTTGAGGTTTCAAGACTTCCTCGAGACACTCCTTTATAAATCATTAGACTCAAGGATTTTACAAACTGAGATTACCTTGAGGATGAGAATTACCCTTGAGCATCCAAGCATATTGAATGACACCCTTGAGGAATAAAACTTTACTCAATGTTATTTTCTGAGAAATATAGTACATAGTATGCTTGTACCCTTGAGGTTAAAATCAATCATTGAGGTCTCGGGTTTTTTTAATAAAGAGTAATTCAGAGTATATGAAAATGATTCAGTTAGAAATATTTACCACCCTCAAGGTCAATGGGTAACCTCGAGTCTCCTTTGATATTGGCCCATTTGCAAGGTTTTCAAATAGACTGCAAGATTTTTGAAATAGCCTTGCAAGGTTGTTAGAATTTGTCACAACCTCGAGGGTAGAGACCACCCTTGAGGCTCCTTCTAATGTATCAAGACTGTAAGGTTCCATTGCAGCCTTGCTCCAACAATAAGGTTGTGTCCTAACCTTATTGTTGTGGGAAGGACCCGTAACCTCGAGGTTATACGTCACCCTCGAGGTTGGGATCATATCTTGCTAAGGGTAAGGTTCTGGTCTAGCTTGGTTGCCACAACAAGGTTTTCCACAAACCTTGCAGTTATGACAAAAGTCCAATACCCTCGAGGTTGACAACCACCCTTGAGGTTGGAGTCACAACTTTCCAACAACAAGGTTTTGGACCAACCTTGCATCCACAGTAAGGTTTGAGACAAATCTTGTTGTTGTGGTAGAATTCCTGTAACCTCGAGGTTATGGCTCACTCTCAAGGTTGTGGCTCATCCTTGTTAACTTGCAAGATTTTGGGCAAATCTTGCACCAACAACAAGGTTTGTTCAAAACTTTGCCTTAGAGTATAGATGACTGTAACCTTGAGGTTGATGATCACCGTCGAGGTTATGGCTCACCCTCGAGGTTGTGGCTCATCCTTGTCAACTTGCAAGGTTTTGGGCAAACTTTACACCAACAACAAGGTTTGTTTAAAACCTTGCCTCAGAGCACAGAGGACTGTAAATCTCAAGGTTGGAGTCACAGCTTGCTAAGGGCAAGGTTTTGGACCAACCTTGCATCCACAATAAGGTTTGAGACAAATCTTGCTGTTATGGCAAAATGCCCGTAACCTCGAGGTTATGGCTCACCCTCGAGATTGTGGCTCATCCTTGTCAACTTGTAAGGTTTTGGGCAAATCTTGCACCAACAGCAAGGTTTGTTCAAAACCTTGACTCAGAGCACAGACGACTGTAACCTCGAGTTTGATGACCACCCTCAAGGTTGCTGGTCACTCTTTGCTCTCAGCAAGGTTTGTTGCAAAACTTTGCTGTTATGGCAAAGCTAACCACAAACCTTGCCGTTGTGGTAAGATTGGCAATCCTCGAAGTTCTTATATAACCTCAAGGTTGGCAAACCAGCAAATCTTCTAAACCAGTTACAAAATTCTTCTTTCTTTCTTACTAAATGGATATTACTCAAGTACACCTACTTAAATAATTTCCCTTTAGTTCAACACCATTTAAATACTTTTCTAATCATTCTAAGTTTAGTTATCATCAAAACATAGGATCTAACAATCTCTCCTCTCCTAAATATGAGAATGAGGAGCTGAGAGAAAATATCATAAAGGCTGTGGAATCATCTCCAACGTCGTTTTCATCATTGTGAGTTGAGGAGACCTTCATCTCCGACATTGATCTCTTAAGCTAAGGAACCAAAGGTTAAGCACAAATGTGACCTTTATCTTCTCATAGAGCAACTAGTTTTTGGGGGTGGGGTGGGGCGGCGACCGGTCAAAGATTGACCAATGAAGTCAATGTTCGAGCGCTCTGGGAGAGAGATCAAGGAGTGCATTTTTTAGCTTCAAAGTTGTGGATGGACAAGTGAGGTAGAGGTGGTGGTGAGCTGAGTGAGAAAGAGAGAGATACACGATAGAGAAGCTAAAACCAGTGGAAAGAGAGGGGAACCAGTGGAAGGGCCAATGTTGTTGTTTAACATCACAAATTAATTTCACTTTAACCCTTTGAACTACAGTGATGCTTCATATTCTTTTGGGAGCCATTTGAACTTAATTTGCCACACACGTCCTTAATTAAAATTTCCCTGAATACTTCCACTAGTCTTATCTACAATATGCAAATTTTTGACAGGGTCTGTCTTATTTATAATATACACATAAAGATTGTTAAGATTTTAACCAACTTTTTTTCATTTCTACTCGCATTAATTACATATATGTCATTGCATTAATTATCTGAAATGCACCTCATTTTATAGTGAGCATCTCCTTTTAGTTCCTCTCCATAAATAAGAGTATTTTTTAAAAATATATATATATATTAATTTTCCATTTTCAGCCTTAAATTAATTTTAACCAACCTTTTTACATATATAACTTAGTTGTTTATATTTTATATATAGGACCAGAAGGATTAATTGAAAATATAGTTTCTAAAATTGAGAGATCAAATAAAAAATTTATGTAAAGTTAGAAGATTAAATGCATATTTTCATCTTAAAATTATTTTAATTTTTTTTTTTATAGTCACGGGAATGGAGACCTCTCCTAACAAAACTTCAAAATTGATTCACCCAACACCTGCTTTCAATAGACTCTTGATAAATTTATTCTAATTCTTATTTCGCTTCCTCACGCATTTTTGCTGACACCAGTGGGCCCATAATCGCTGGTTCGCTTTCTCTAGAGTGAGATTCACATGATTCTTTATTAAAAAAATTGTAATAAAAGATTATATGTTAAAAATGTCCCATTAAATTAATTTTATAATTAAAATAAGAGGTAATTCAATTTAGACTAAAGCAAAACATCCTTAGCCTCTTCTTCTTGTTCAGAAAATGCTTTATTAAATTAAATATTATTTATTTAGAAGTACAGGTACTAACAGCATAAATTTACCAAGTCTAATTCAACCCACGCTATTTTATTTATCGAGAGTTGTTCTTCATATTACTGGATTATAAGGTTTGCTCCATCCTCTAGCCTTGATTTATTGATTCTTTCTCTTTTTCCCTTTTCCTCACACTTCACCTTTACACTTCATCCTGCCCTTATCATAAAAGGTTTTTTTTTTAACTAATTTGCTTGTACAAATTAAAATAGTTAAAAATATTAAATTTATTATAAATTTTAAGTAATTTTTAATATTATCTTTATTAACTATATTAAACTTCAACATCATATTAATTTCTATTTTCTCTCGTGTACTACCCTTATTAAATATATGTGTGTATGAAAAAATATATTTATTTAGGAAGATTCATCTTTCAGTTTTCAAATTTTTTACTCGTTTATGACTCATTTAAAGAATTTTTAACTTGATTATGGCTTAGTCTATAATCTCATTTATTTTTAATAATTTTATCCATAAGTCCTTAATCTCATTTATTTTTAATAATTTTATCCTTATGACCTATAGCCCATGCCAAGTCACCACTGAATCATCCTACATGGTGAAAAATACAATTGAAAAATCCAACCAATCAAAATAGTGATTTATTTTGAAAGAAGCATTGATTTAAAGGTTAATGACTCAATTTAAGTCATTGACTTGAAAATGTGTCAACATGCAGGAACTTCTTCTGAAATTCCAGTAATAAATATATTATATGTGAGGAAGTTGTTTGCAATTTTCAAAACTCAATACCAAATCTTTGAAGTCTTGATTTAAAAATGGTTTGTTTTTATTATATAAAAACAAATGGTTTGTTTTTTATGAAATGTAAATCAACGTTGACGCCGTTCTTGTTGACATTTTGAAAATTTAAGTAAATGAGGAGAAAGTTAATTAAAATGAAGGATGATGAAGACTTTCTTTGTTTTCACAAGCGACAATGACTTTGGAAACTCTAAAGAAAATTACCAATATCAGAATCTTCACTTGCAAGTTGCAACTTCATATCATCATCAAGATCACTCTTCCTAATTAATTAATCTTATTAAATAATTTGGTTAAATACTCCGATGTTTGATGTAGGAGCCAAATAATTAATTTTGGAAGATTAAAAAACTAATTTAGTTATTTATAAATAATGATTTTTTTTGGTTTTTCTAAATTATACTGTTCAATCATTTGAATTGGATTAGAACTATCTCTAGAGGAAAACTCTTTTAATATCTATAATTAATATAAATATTTTAAGAAATAAATTATAAATTTAAGAGATAAAGTGAATTAACAATTTACGTTTAAGACCAACAAACAATAGTATAGAAGGGGATACAACTTAGATAATTCTTCGCCATACATGCACAGAATAATAACTACAATTATTTAGATATTTATTAGCCATATGCATGCACAAACATTTAGTATAGGAGGGGATACAAGTTAGATTTTTCGTCGCCATATGCACGCACAAAATAATAACTACAATTATTTTTTAAAAAATGAAAGAAAATATTGCATTAACTTTTGTACGTGAATACATAAATTACGTGCATCTATAACGGATGTTAATATAAAAATAATAATAAATTACATGCATCTATACGGTGATCTGATATCTTTTTTTTTAATTATTATTATTACAAAAAAGCAATCATGAAGCTTGATGTTTGCCAAAGGGAACTCATTTCAGCTCTTTGACAAGCACAAAGTTTATTAGCACTACAGACGGTTTAGGTCTAATTTAAATGATTTAAAATGCACTTTTTATTTTTTTTAAAAAAATTATATTAATGTGTAGAAAAAATAAATAAAGATAATTTCTTAACAATATTTTTAAAAATGATTTTTTTATTTAAAAATTATTAGTTAAAAAGTTTATATAAGGAACATTAAAATCCTATTTAAATTGTACAAATCTTACTACAATAATAAGTTATTGCTTTATTAGAGCTTATCACTATGATAAGCACTGAAACTAGTTCAACTCATATACATATTTGATGTGATATCAAAACTACATTCTTTCCCTTTAACTTCATATGTATGCACCAAAAAAACTTCACATGAGCCTTTATGAACTACAACAATACCAATAACAAGAGCAAGAGCCAAAAAAATAAAGAAAACATTAAATATGCTAATGCAATAATCTAAGCAAAAGACAATTGGATCAAATTTTAATAAAAATGTTGAAAATGTCATTAATAATTGCATTTGGGCTATAAATGGATTTGCCTATCAAATTTTTGGGGTTGAAGAATTTAAATTAAAGAGCTTGGACCTAGTGTTATACATAAAAGACTCATTTAGGCAAATACAATCACATTTTTTTACTTTAAATGTTGAATATATATTTCAGTAATGGTTAAAAGATTAAATGGAGAGAATGGTTAATGGAGACATCATTTCCCTCTCTAATTTAGTGTATTTAGTTTTAGTTTTATATAGTTAATATTTAATATTTTGAGTCTTTAGATTATATTCAATGCCTTTTAGGTCAAATTTTTCAATGTATCCTCTAAATACATTTTAATTTTATCCCTCATTTTATAATCATATTTGAGACTTGAATTTGAGAAATGAAAAGTTGCTTTATGCACTTTTGAGTTAGAGTAGATTCTTTCCATGATTTTTCGTTGAATTAACATATTTATTAAGGTTTAATCAATCTTATGATGTCTTCTAATATTTCAGGCACTTATTTTTCTATATGCTCAAGAGCTCAAGTGGATCACTGTATTTTTGTTTAGTTATGTTTTTTTTTTTTGGACAAACATGACTGAAATTCGTAGTGAGTTTGTAAGATCTTTTCCTTACCAGTTGGCAACAAATACCCAATCAAACAAGTCAAAAGAGAACTCTATGAGCACAAGAAGACCGAATTCAGTTCAAGCAAAAAACAGGTGGTTCATGAATACATCATAATATGACCCTGTCCCAAAACACGAGCAGTGAGCCATAGCAAGGTAGTGAGCACGCTGCTGCCACATTTACCTTATTGTTTGTTGTTGTTATTATTATTATTATTATTATTTTGACTGGATTCACTGTTTCTAGTATCTTGGGGACTGTCCACATTAAATTTTGGAAGTTGTTGCCACGTTCTAGTATTTATTTGGTTTGGAGAAGCTTACTGGGTTATTCGTTTTCTAGTACTCATTTTTATTTTAAATATAAGATACGATTAATTTTTTTAATATATTAAAAAATATAAATGAGTTATTTAATCATATTATGTATAGTTTATTATTATATTATGTGTCGGTTTATAAGTTATATAAATTAATTTTAAAAAATTAAATGATTTAAAGTAATTTAATTAATTTTTTTATAATTCTCTAAAAAAGTCAGATAGATCATATATTTAGGACCGAAGGTAATATGCGTTATTGAATTGAATATTACAAAAAAAAAATCATGAAAAATTAAGTAGGTTTTTTTTTTGCCTTTGAAAATTAAGTAGTCATATGGATTGATTTTTTAAATGACTTTACATTGTACGATATGAATGCCTATTTGGGAGCCCAATAAGCATAAGAAAATGGACGCTTTTGAGTGGAAACAGACGTTGGGCTTGAGGCTGACGTTTTGGTATGTCTGTTGTATCAGTTAGGCCACTGAAGTTTTTGTAAAAGGACTTATTTGTAGAAGCAATTAAAAAATGCTTATTGGTCCGATCTACCAGTTGTGAAGGGGCTAACAGTCACATGCATTACCATTTAATAAAAAAATAATAATAATAAAGGGAACAAAGTGTGTGAGCTTCCCTTGCTGTCTAAAGCCTGTTTTTTTACTTTAGTGAAAATTTATTCTCATTTTTCAATTATAATCTTTAAATATCACAATATATATATATATAATATTAATAAAATTCATGTCCTTTTTAGCCTTTCCTACAAAAAGTTATTTATTAACATATCAAAAAACATTTTATTTTTACATAAATAATTTATGTTGCTGTCAATTTAAACATAAATCACATCACACAATTTAATTTATTTCCAATCTTAATTATATATGCATAAATTCGATTGAAAATAAATTACTTTTTCTATTATTATTTCAAACACCCTAAATATACGTGAGAAGAGTTTTATTATAAAGTGTAAAATATTTTTAAGTGATTCTGGGTGCTTATTTTTTTCGGCCCGAATTTTGTGTGCTTCCTAGACAAGCACTAAATCAAGTCATTAACAATAAACCAAATCTTGCACCAAAAAAAAAAAAAACAAGAGACCAAATCAAGCTTAAACATCTACTCACAAACACCACATGGACCATAGAGATTTATGCATGCAGTGCCTAGCTCTGCAGCAACAAAAATGGTGTGAATCGTACAGTGGAATCGAACTTCTTCTTCTTCTTCTTCTTCAATTTACCTCAATCTTAAATCAGGTCTCTGTAATTTATTTTATTTGAATTGAGCACTTATAATTTAATCAGTTATAAGCACTCATCCTTTAAGTATAAAATATGTTAATTTTAATTTATAGAATTTCATGAGCTTTATCAAATTTCTTTCATTTTATTTATAGAAATCTGCGCATTTCTATAAGTGAAATTTCACAAAGTCTATAAATTTAAATTACCGGATTAAACAGAAATGTGAATGTCCCATTCATTTAAAAAAAAAAAAACTACGGAGACGTGCTTTAAAACTGAGGTAAATTATAAAGATCCGTGATTAATTTTTCCTTTTTTTTAACATATAAATGAGTAAGCTCACTTGAAAATTTATGTTTGTAAATTGTGATTTGTCACTGTGCATATGAGAATTTCATTTTACTTAAAAAAAATATTACATCCGATTCTAATTATAAGACCAAATTAATTATTTTTAGAGAGGCTAAAAAATAAATAAATTACTTAATCATATCATATGTGTTTTATTATATATTTTTTTATTGAAAGTGTTTTATTAGATTATACGTATATTAGTTGATAAGTTAAAAAAAATAATAATTTGGAGAAAAAATAAAAATAATTTAAAGAAATTTAAGTTTATTTATTCTAACTAAAAAAAATTAACTAAACCTTATAATTAGAATGGATAATGGTAGTACTATTTTTTAACCCCT
>JBAGKO010041821.1:0-10174 GCA_037177275.1 Acacia concinna | reverse complement strand
GAGGATACCTTCTACTGGCCAGGTTGACTTACCTTGGCCAGGTTTGACTCAGCTTGGCTAGGTTTAAAGGTTTCCTTGCAGATGGGCCAAGTAGCTCATTTCCTCGAGGATATACTTCTTTCCTCGAGGATACCTCACACTAGCCAAGTAGGCCAGGTTTGACTTTACTGGCCAGGTTCTTCTTCAGCTTTGTAGGTGTCCAATTTACCTTGTTTCCTTGAGGACACACCCCTTCCCTCGAGGATACTTCGCACTTGGCCAGGTAGGCCAGGTTTGACTTTCCTGGGTCAGGTTTGACTTCACTGCCAGGTTCTCCTTCTGCCTTGATTTGTTGAATACTTAGGCTTTCAAAACCCCAAGTCCTCGAGGGTGGACTCTTTCCTCGAGGGTGCCACACAATTTGACCTTACTGTCAGGTTTTCACTAAAACCTGGCTGTTGTAACCAGTTGAGCCATGAACTTGGCCTTTGTGATTGGGCCAAATTTCCTCAAGGGTGACTCTCTCCCTCGAGGTCACAATACAAACAAGGTTTCTGTTATGCTCAAACAGATTTCTTTTTCTTGAACCAAGTAGATATTACTCAAGCATAATCATTTCAGTAATTTCCCTTAGTTTCCCATGATTGAAAATATTCTTTTACCTAAGTTTGGTAATCATCAAAACATGGGATCTAACAAACTAAACACATAGCAAATGAGCAAAGCAAAATAAAGTTTAGGTTAGAGATTCTGACTACCCCTTTTTCTTGCTGATAATGTAAGGTTCTCATGGGTTCCTAGTGCTTTAGTGTAGCTCTCCTTTGATGCCTAAAATATATAGCGATATAGAGATATTAATATAAGCCACATTTTCTATACTTCCCTACTAAAACTCTTTCTATTATTCTCTTAGGCCAATCTTACACAATTTAGCCAATGGAATTCATCTGTGAACTCCACTTAATCAAACTCACATTTCTTCCCCAATATACCCCCTTGGCGGAACACCTATTTACCTAGGGTGCTTAGTGATTTCATTGGTTTAATGATTCAACATGTGTTCTTACAACATATTTTCAAGTAAAACAATATTCTAAACACAATATAATCATCAAACCAATGAAAATCAAACACTATCATGCTCAAAGGGGGTATGGCCGAAATTACCATAAATTCCACAACATGAATTTTGATTCAATTCAAGCACATACACCTTATTCTAACCTTTTCCTATCATTTATATCATAAAACAATTCCAAATTCTCCTTCTCTACCTTAGGCCAAAATTTGGATAGCATATATGCCCTTAGAACAACTTCTAATATCATAAAAAGGGAAGGAGAATGAAAGAAAATATAGGTTAGAATTTACCTGGACCGATCATAGGGTCAATATAGCTTGAATTTCCTTTGAATAGACTAGGTTTTTAGAAGGATAGGGGTTCTCCAAGATGTCTCCGACTAAGTGAAAGGGGAGGTGGGCTCTATTTATGGTTGAAGAATAAGACATGAAGGTTATTTTTAAATTGTTGTGTTCACATTAAGATTTAATCCTATGATGACATGTATCCCTTTCTAAAGTCCTCTCTATTTTTTACCTTCATTTTTTTGCCTATTTTGGGTAGAATTTCGTGCCCCTTGAGCCTATAAGAAGTTGGGCTTATTCAAGCCCAATTCCTCCTCCAACTTCCACCGAACTGAATAAAATACCACAAAATATCCAAAAAGTTATCCACTTGGAGAAAAATTCTCAAAATTTTCAGATAAATCCCTAATATTCCAGGAGCCTTCCATAAAAATTTTAGAATTTTTCGACAACTGAAACTCCCAAAATTAAATTTTCTCCAAAAATTTCCCTCAATTGGCAACATTGGATTTCAACAACTTTTTGCTGCTTTCTCTGAACCTCCTTCTAGGCTCAAGATAATTTTAGAAATTCTCAAAAATATTATGCTAATTTTCCTCAGTCCCAATCCAAAACAATGAGGCTCCTATATATCTTAAATAACTAATTGCGGCTAAGAACTCAGTTCGGCAAAAAATATTAAAATATTTCAAAAATTCATTAAAAATTCCTTGCACTTAAAAAATTCACTTCAAACTCAAATACAGTTTTGGACACTCTCTACTATTTTCTAAGATTTTATAGGAATTTTTGGGGCTTTTGGACCTGACTATATCTCAACCTTTAATTTCGCTGTATTTTTACTTTTTGCACATAGGTCCTTCCCCCAATTTTGCTTCAAAAGTTGTGAGATCTCTCTGTCTTCTACAAATTAGGGCCCTTTACTAATCTTAAATCCCTCATCTAAGGAGCTAAAAATATCAAGATGGTATAGTATGTACAATCTCGAACGACGACAAGGGGTGGAATGGCATGATCTCGACACATCCTATAGGTGGTATGGTATCGTCTAGACACAATCTAAGGGTGGTGTAGTATAGTCTTGACGCACAATGAGGGGTGGTATGGTACGTTCTTGACGCACAATGAGGGGTGGTATGGTATGGTCTTCATGCGTGATGATGGGAGGTATGATATGGTTTTGCCATGTGACGAGGGGTGTATAGTATCTTCTCTAAATTTATTTTTAAACATATACAGATGATATAACAAGTGTTTATTTTGATAGTACCACTTTAATTGTAATCCAATTGGATTGTTTATAAGAGAATGCACGTATTTTGTGCTAGGGAATGATCCACAAATATGTGATATGCCAAAGAATAAGTAACACTTTGATTGCAACCCAATTTGATTGTTTACAAGACAATACATGTATTTTATGCTTGGAAATGATCTATGACTTGGCAAATTTCACATGACGTCTCACCATCTATGTGTATTGCCTTGGTTAGGTGGCTTGTGTGTACCACTTTGCTCTATCCATTGAACAATGATTGAGAGGTAATGTTTGAGCGTCAAGGCGTGGACTTAGGTTATAAAAGAAAAAAGGGACATATGTGATAAGGCATTTGGGATCAGATTACCAAACAAGACCAGGCCAAATAACTCATAACGTCGCCCTTTTTAATGTGGTAATGTTTACGGCATGTAACATCAAGTACTCACCCAATGGTTGGTATGTATGAAAGGTTCTAAAAATAAAATAACATAAGGTGGTTTTAGAAATTGTACCATGCAAGATGTATAGCATTCTAGCTTTGCTTGGCTAGTTTTCCATTCTTGTCGGTCAGTTGGTATAGTCCTTGACTGACCACCCTCATGAAATGGTAGGGGCCCTCGTACATTTTACCTAACTTCCTATCACCCAACTCTTTAGTGTTTTGGAACACTCTTCAAAGAACCCAATCTCCCACCTTGAACTACCTAGCATGTATGTTTTTGTTGTAGTATTGAGCGGTCTTCTGTTGGTAAGTACTAAGTATAATGAGAGCTTGTTTTCAGTGTTCGTCGAGTAGGTTCAATTGGTCAGTGATGGCGTGGGTGTTGGATTTATCATTTTTCCAATTATATCGCTTCGACAACATCCCTACTTCAATTGTATCGTATTGTTCGGTACGCCCACATGATGAATGGAAGCTCCTATACCCACATTTGTTTGGCTTTACACTCTGATAGCTTCATTTTGAGATTTTTTTATTTACACTCTGATAGCTCAAGCTATAAACTCAAGCTCTCTTTTCATATTTTTAACACATCAAATCAATTTCCTTTCTTTAAACTCTGATAGCCCAAGCTCCTTTCTTTCTTGAATTGAAGCTCTCTCATTTTTCTTTGCAAATACATCTTCTTCAAAAAGATAGCTCGAGCTCTACTTTCTCATGTTCTCAAGCTCTCTCTTCTATGAACTCAAACCAAAAATAGAGCATCATATCATAATTGTAGAATTATTTATATGTTTATGTTATTGATACCCATTGATTACTAATGCTTTTACAAGTTCTTGTACATGATAAAGAACATATTACAATCTAGAAAATGAAGACACAAGTTCAAAATTACAAAAAGAAATTTTGTGTCAGAACATTAAATGCATCAATAAATGCTACCAACTACTAGCGAAATAGGAAGAACATCCTCTCAAATCTCAAATGGCTAGTTTTTCTTCAGAGAATTCATCTTGTCTCACAACGACATCTTTCCAAGGTGATCAATAAACTCCAATGGAAATTCAAATGGTCACAAGAGATACTTCAAAAGTGACAACAATCATAAACCTCAGACAAACTATAAAAGGAAAAGGCATTTAAGAGGATCAACTAAAGAAACCAAGTGCATTGACTATCATTACTATTTCTTTAAGTGTCTTCTTAAATTTGAGTCTTACTCTTTTTTGAGCATCAATGTTTATACATCAACTCTATAAGAGAGTATTCAAACTTGTTAAACCTCTTATGAGATACTTAAGTATTGTAATGGTGAGTAGGGACTTAGATTACATATTGTAATGGTGAGTGTCTCTTAAGTGTATTGAATCGAGTATGTCCTAAAGCGTTAAGAGCCTATTGAAATCTTGGGGAGTTAGTAATAACTCAATGGTATATTGAGAAACTGGACGTCGGACAAGAGTTAGACCAAACCAATATAAATATTTTGTGCATTCATGTCTAAAGTTTGCAGGAAAATTTCAGGTCACCTAATTCACCCCCTCTTAGGTGAAAACTTGCCTCAACATATCTGACTTACATAATAACACAAGGTTGAAATAATTAGCTTGGAAAAAGAAAAAGTCACTTCTACTATTGCTAAAGCACCTTTGTTTTAGCTTATATAGCTTTCTCCACAAAAGTCAAATTAGCCAAAAGATTATCCATACATTTTAAAAAAACTTAATCACCGTATGTTTGGGCTATGTATCTCACAATTTGACCCTCAATCGATGCTCCTAACACACTCCAAGTGATTGTTGGTAGAGCCAAGAAAACGGGCTAAGCCTGACCTTTTGAACTCATTTAATTTAAGGGTCGAGGTTCCATTTTAAGATATAAAAATGGAGTCAGGCTTCCAAACACACTCCATTTTATTTCTTTGAAAAAATGCTGAAAAAATTGTTTAAGATTCTTCCGGCCTTGTAGGGCCAGTCCTAATCCTTATGTTAAAGGGTTGAGCCTTGAAAAATAAGTGTTTTTCTTAAGTCAAGTATAGAACGGGTTGGCCATCTAAGGCCCTGGCCCTTGAAGGGCTAGCCTTGTAGGGCTTCTTAGCTTTAATTGTTGGGTTATAAGAAAATTGTTGATTTGTTGGGCATTGGTCTATGGGCTTGCTACCTCTTTTTTTATTATTTTTTTCAAAAATACATTACCTGAATTATGTTTTGGTGAAGATAGTATTAATGATAAGATATAAATTTTAAAAAGCCATGACTTCATGTTCTTAATGCAATAAAAATCTTATTATAATTTATTTTTTATAAAATACTCTTATTCTAAATAAGTAATGCGTAGAGATAAAAAAACCTAAGTTAACATGTTTGTAAAAAAAATGTGTTCATTTCTGTAAAATATATCTTTTGATTATTTTTTAATACAAAGTACCCTTTTAATAAGAAACCTCTTTTATAAAAGTATGTTAAATTAATACCAAAAATAAAAATTATATAAATTTGGAGGATAAAATAAATTTTGGTATTCCAATGGTGGCTTTAATCACAAAGTTACAACTTAAAGAGTATGATGGATACATGAGTTCATTCCATCATATGAAAGATAAAAAAGAATAAATTGTGGTATTACATTTACTACTACGAAAAGAGGCAAAAGTGACACACATATTGTGGCGTCTCTTAAAAAAAACGCCATAGCTTTAACATAATTTTTTTTTGTATAACATTAAAAAAAAACCTATTATGGCGCTTGTTTAAAAAAAGGTCACAGGAAATCAATATATATCATTAAAAAAAGACCCTTTCACACACCTCAAAATACTACAGTGGAGAACTCCCTTTGGGGGTAGCTCATTCAAGAGGGGGGTTAGCTGGGCCCAACCCCTCTTGGTTTAATCCCCTCTTGGAATGAGCGCCTCCTCAAGGGGGTTCTCCACTTAGTATTTTGGGGTGCATGAATGGTATCTTTTTTTAATGATTTATATTTATTTCCTATGATGTTTTTTTAAACAAGCACTACAATAGATTAATGAGCGCCCCCTGAAGGGCACCACAATAGATTTCACTTCCTGTGATGCTTTTTTAAACAAGCACCACAACAGATGAAAATTTTATTTCCACATCCCTTATTTTTATTCTCCTACTTGTTTTTTTGACCCTCTTATGTTAACTTCATCTCTCTCTTTTTTCTTAGTGTTTTCTTCATTTCTCTTCCCTCTTTCTTTATTTCTATCAGTTTCATGGTTCCACCTCTCTTAAGGTTTGAGGTTCACTATTGCTTGTTCTTCATATTAATCTCCACTATAAAGGTATGTCAAACATCTCCGACTTTGTTTCTTTTTTTTTTGTTCTTTTTTTTTATTTTTTTTCCACCTATTCTCTTGTTCTCTTATATGATATGTTCTCTTGTATGTTTGTTCTTATATTTTTCTTCTTGTTCTCTTGTTCCATAGAATTTTTTTCTTAACTGATTTTTAATATATTTTTTTCATGTTTTATGGTTAGGTTGGAATTCAACTCTCTATTTGATTTCAAATAATCAATAACTATGACTAACTTTCATCATATGAATAACCCTTATGTTGCATTGAAGGATTTAATTCAGGCTGATTGTACCCACCTTGATAACCATAGGTAGTTTTTTGTAAGGTTTTCCCTTGTAGTATAAAAAAAAATCAAAAGGAAACATTAATTTTTTTTAACTTTTGGTGGCGCTTTTTCAAGAAAGCGCCACCTAAAGTGGGTATCTCTCTTCCTATGGAGCTTAAAGTCTTTTTTTTTTAAAAAAAATAAAATTAGAATGCCACGGGAAATTATAGTAGCACCAACAGTTATTGCATTTTTTAAGTACCAAAAATCTACAAAATTAAGCGCCACAAAATGATTTGTTTGTAGTAGTGATTTAATATTAAAACTTAGATATAGAATAGGAGGAAGTGATAAAAGTTAAGAATTTATAGGAAACATCTCTGAATAAAATTATCTTAAATGAAATACATCAATGTACCAATAAAATTATATCTCCCCTCTATTTACTATGTGGCTATTCAAGGTGTTCATGCATATCTGCTGGTGAAAATTCAAATCTTGAGTTTTCATTTTGAAGGAGTAGCCCCTTCCTTAAACTTAGTGTTCATATGGGATCTTCTTAAAAGGATTAAAAGTGCCTTTGTAAGCACTTTTTCATAAGTTAAGAAAAAACTGTTGTGACACATACGTACTTTGGATTCCACAAGAATAGTCAGACACTAAATCCTTGTAAGGGAACTTCTTGTTTATAGTTAAATCTAACGATCTAAGAGATGATTAGAACTTCTGTTGGGCTTTGACGATGATTTTAGTTTATGAGCTTGCTACCTCTTTTATTTAAAACAATTTCATTTATTTTCTATCAGCCCAATTATGTTTTTGTGAAGATAGTATTAAAGATAAGATGGAGGCAGATAAAAGGCATGACTTCATATTGCCAGTGCAATAAAAATGTTAATAAAAATTTTTATGAACAATTGCATTTATGTCCCAACCAAAAGAAAAAAGATCAAACAGTCCCCGTAAAATCACGTAGTTGTATTTAAGTTTCATGAAGTTGTCAATATACACTCATGGAGGTGTCAATGACAACCCATATAAGCTTATGGAGTTGTCAACTGAGACTTAAATATAATTATGTGATTTCACAAGATTGTTTGATTGTTTTTTCTCTTAGTTGGGACCTAATTGCAATTTTTCCTAATTTTTATTTTTTTATAAAATACTCTTTCAACCTTAATATGCATTTGTACAATCAATAAGTTGATTATTTATTTATTTGTATTTGAAAATATTTTTATATAAGAAACCCTTAATATACATGTGCATAATTAATAAGAAAACTTTAAATAAAAGTTATAAATTTAGAAGAGAAAATAAATTCATTTCGAGCTTGACCTTTATATGAATGTAGTTAGTACATGAGTTTCTTCTATTAGGTAAAAAATGGTAAAAAAAAATAAATTGAGGTATTAATACTAAAGCTTTTATACATTAAGGGAGTAAGTAAAAAGTTTTAAAAATGAATTGATATTTCTATTTTTGGTGGAGAGGTTTTTCTCTCTAGCCCCAAGGCAATGCCTTTTTGCCGCTACCTCTTCAATCTTTGATCTCTTGCTATTATCATTCTCTGCTTCGTTGTCAAGCCTTATTGCTTCTCTTCTATTTCGCTACTTCCACGGAGGTTTGCTGCTCATAGCTCTTTGCTAATGGCATCTCTCACACTTGATGACAATCATCTAGAGTCCTTAGGCGGCACTGTTTGTTCACCCAAGTTCTTGGTTCCTTGCATGTTCACCCTTGCAAGCTCCAATCCCTCATTAATCTCTATTGTTCTCTTCGGAAAGATGTTCAGATTTTGCAGTCTCATTCTAATCATTATGTGTTGCACTTTTCTGATGTGTGTGACCGATTGGCAATTCTTAATCAAGGTACATGTTTGCTCCAAGGTCTTACCTTGGCGGTGTTTGCATGGTTCCAGAAGCACCGATCAACACCCTGTTTTTTTGTCTTTCTCAGTATGGGTACACATTTTTGGACTTCCTCTTGACTATTACAGTGAGAGGTGGCTCGAAATTTTGGTTTGACCTTTGGTTCTTTTATTGAGTTTAACTCCACCTGTACTTACTCTTCGACACTTGTATAACATCCTAAAAATTTTGAGGCCTAGATATGGTATTTTGAGGTAGACTGAGGGTTGTACCTTGACTTTTTTAAGGCCCAAATGATGTATTTGGGATAGACAGAGAGACTTAATCTATAGAGGAGAGAGATATCTCCTAATTTTTGAAGTAAGATCCGGGGAAAAATCTATGTGTAAAAAGTAAATATTTAGCAAACTAGAAGCCAAATTTTGAACAAGTCCGAAAGCCCCGAAAATTCTCATAAATCCCAGAAAATGTTTTAGAGCATCCAGAACATCATGGGACAGTTAGAATGGTTTTTAGAAGCCATATGAAGTTTTAGTGAATTTTTTTTTATTTTATTAATTTTTTGTTGGACCGGGTTTATAGCCAGAAATTAATGATATCAGATATCTAAAGGCCTTACTGTTTTGGAATGGGATTGGAGAAAATTAGTATAATATTTTAGAATATTTAAAAGATTTAGTGGAGGTTAGGAAGAAGTTTAGAGCAATTATTAAAAATTGTTGAAATCGGTTTATCACTGGTATAAAGACTTCTTCAGAGAAAAATTAATTTTGGGAGTTTTAAATGTCAAAAAATTCTGAAATTTTTATGGTAGCCTCCTAGGCTATTTGGAGATTTCTAGCCAAAATTTGGGAATTCTTTGTATGAGTATTTAATTTTCTGAAATTTCCAGATTAATTAAGGCAGTACATGAAAAACTGTCGTAGGATATTGGAATATGTGGGACCCCCAGACCAGAAGCATCCTGTGCCATTTTGACCTTATGAATTAAGCCAATAAAAGTTCAAGAAGCTAGTGGAATGGGACACATGTCATGAGGTGGTGAAAGGAGGTGAAATTGTTGACTTTTTAATCTTTTCCACAATTCCCTCCATGTCTCATCCTTCATCTATAAATAGAGAGCCCTCCCTCTCATCTTAGGCGCATAAGAGGCAACCCTGGGGAAGCTCTGGCCGACTGAAAACGCGACCTTCCTTCACAGAATTCAGAGGTGAATTTCAGCGAAGTAGGGGGAGGGAGGATTCAATGTTGTTTTATGTTCATAAAGGTTAGGAAAGGCTAGAGATTGGTGTATGAGCTTGATTTAGGTTGAGTTCTTACCTTGTGCATGATGTGAGAGTTTCGGCCAAGCCTCCTAGGGTAGTGTATAGTTTGATTTTCATTGGTTTGATGGTTCCAATGTGTTTAGAACAGTGTTTTACTTAAGAAAAGTTTGAAAGAACACGTGCGAAACACCGAACCGAAGAAACAATCAAAGACCCCATAATAGGGGGAGTGTTCGGCCAAGAGGGGATTGATGGGGAGAAGTATGATTTTGATAAAATGAATGTCATAAATGAATTTAGACGTAGAAATTGTGTAGGATTAGCCTCTGAAATAGGTTAAAGGACAAGTGTAGTCTGGACCCTTTACATAAGGGGAAAAGGTCTTTGGTCTAGTAATAGTAGCA
>JBAGKO010041800.1:0-10174 GCA_037177275.1 Acacia concinna | reverse complement strand
ATATATATATATATTATATTTCAATATTCATATTGATTATTTATTGATATTAATAATTACTTTATTATTATAGAAATAAATATGAAAATGAATATAATAAAATATAGAAATTTTCAAAATCATATGATAGAATAAGTAAAAATAAGTAAATATAAACATTAAAAGTATTAGTAGGACCTTCTCTGTAGGAATAATGTTCACATACTTAAAGAATAAATTGTAAATTACTGTATCTAATCAGCTATTATAATTGACATGTATCTTTATATAACACACAAAAATAGTTACAGTTCAAATAAGAGACACCTAATTGATTTTTCAGCTTCTTGAACCCAACACTTACCACCTAAAAATAACATATATAGTCAAATATCAGTTATTAAGAGTAATATAAATATCACCAAATTATACAATCTGAAAATAAAAATTACACAAAAAAAAATACTTACAGCTGTAATAAGAATATCGAAATTTGAAACACCACAACACGATCAAGATAGTACTGGAAATAAGGTAATACAATATAGCCTTCTAATTGAGACTGAGATCCAAACCAAACCTAAACAAAGAAAGAAAGAAATGAGAGATCACTAAAACATAAATAAAGGCGACAAGAGTGCAGAAAAGAGATAAGGAAATGAAGGAAAAAAATGACCACAACAAAAAAAAAGGGACAGATGAGAGACTGAAATTAAGAGAGCAAAAGAAGAGGAATGATAAATAAGAGAGAGAAACCACAATGTGAACTGAGGAAAGAAGAGGAGCAATGTAGAAGAGGAAGAAGGAGATACGAGACAATTGAGCAAGGGAAAAAAATGAAACAAATGGCGTATAAAAAGAGTTGAAATCGATGTAGACATCACGGGAAAGTAAAATGGAGGAGGGACGATTATTACACGCATGGGAAACATTTCTGCATAAGGGCGTGGGTGGGTTGCAGGAGGGGTCGTAGGAGGGGTCTCGCAGGGGGGTTTGCAGTGGTGGGGCCATGGTTCTGTTGGCCCCACCACATGAAATATAACTCGCATCACGTTGATGCGAGTTCAACGCCTGCAGTATGCGGTCCCACGCCTGCAATTGAACTCGCATCCATGTGATGCGAGTTCATGCTGGAACTCGCATCCCTTTGATGCGAGTTCAGCCTGCACATGGTACCACCCCTGCACTGAACTCGCATAAAGCTTGTGCGAGTTCAGTGCAATTTCCTTCCTCCCTCTCCCATTATATGAAGAACTTGCACAAGGTTAGGTCAATTTTTGAAACTCGCACAGTCAAAGGGCGATTTTGCTTATAGCATCTCAATAAATACTTTTTAAAGTATTGGATCTCGGTATTTACTTATTTTTTTTATAATATTTAGATAAAAAAAGCCCATAGACGTGCCTTCAATTGATGACTAGACACATATATGATTAATGGTGTGACTAAGGAGATCAGATGGAAGCTTTTTTTTCTTTATAAGTATTTTGAGTAAATATAATTAGGAAAATTAAAATAAAGTACATAGAAAAATTAACATGGACCATAAAATTGTAATTACTTAAAATGATAAAATATCATAATAGAAATTTAGAATTTATAAATTGACCCAATCAAACTTCTTACATTATCTTTTATATTTATAATTAAAAAATGACTAAAATTGGCACATCAATATCGTAAAGGTAATTGGTGTGTGGAATTTGTAGCCATGGTTTCTAAATATAAACCTATTTTTGTGTTACATTATTTACAAACTTTAAGCTTTAAAAGAGGATATCACTGATTTGGAAAAAAAAAAAAGAAAAATATATCACTGATTGGAATGTGGTGGCAGCTCCTGCATGATGATTAGCAGGTGTTGGTAAAAAAACCTAAAATTAAAACTACATATAATATGATTTTATTTTATTTTTCTTTAAATTTTTGCTTTCACCAAGATTCTTTAGTTTTACTATACCAAGTTTTATATTCATATAAAATCAAATATTAAGGTGCAAATTTAATAATAATTATTTTTGTTAAAAAAATACTCCTAATACAATTAAATTTTGTTATGGACAAAATCACGTACAAACTTTTAAAATGGGGAAAAATAACAAAATAGTTAAGTAAATAAAATTCGTTGCTTTATGTGCATGTGGGGCCCATGAAGTCAGTGAAACGTTCTGTCTCTTGTCCACATCAACCCACACTCATGGCGGGCTCACCCGCTCACCCTTCCCCTCTTACCGTCTCCCTTTCTACTCTCCCTCTCACCTTCCTGTCAAAATTGAAGGAAACATGTAGATTAAAGCCGTGGTTTCCTAGTTGGTAGTGTTTTGTATATTCTGTTAGTACATTTACCTTTCCACTAAAAAAAAAAAGGCCCTGGTTCGAATCAAAAGTCCGATGAAAGCAACTATGGCTTGAGGGTTCGGAAGAGTAGTATGTGTTTGGAAAAACGGTGAGATATTGGACTTATTTATAATTGGACTTATAGATAAGTCAGATTGTGTGTGTTTGGTTGATATGTTAAAAAGTAACTTATTGTGGTAAATGACTGAAAGTGACATGAATATTAGTAAATATTATAAATATATATATATATATATATTTTGTAAAATTTAAAATTATATCAGAAAAACAGAAAAATTAATTTTAACAAAAGTTAAGAATAAAAACTAAAAATATACGACCTAGTTGACTTTTTTTACTTCCTTAATCTCTCCAAAAAAACCAACTGGGTTTTATAATTAAGACTGGAGGGAATCTTATTACATATAAATATTTTATGATAAATTGTAATGCTTTAAAATAATGTAATTAGCTTTCTTAGCATTTTTCAAAAAAGTCAACTGGCCTTTATAATTAGGATCAGAGGGAGTATATTAGTTTATAAGTCAAACAAAATAGTTTATAAGAAAAATGATAAATTTTAATGCTTTGAGATAATATAATTAACTTTATTAGTATTATCTAAAACAGTCAACTAGATCTTATAATTAATACCTAATAGTATAAATTGTAACAACTTTTTTTTAAAAAAATTACTGCACCCCCTACACCCAACGTTGATTTAAGCAGTAAATACTTGCTTATTCAATATCGGACGTTTTCTTGGTTTCGGACGTTTTGCATATTGTAGTCTCAAACATTCACTTTTTGCTTTTTCATAAAAGCAGACGTTAGGCGGGTAGAAATCGGATGTTAGGTGGCCTTAACGTCAATCCAAACAGACTGCATGTCATGATCTCGTGCCACCACTATTCTAGACACATTGAGGTACAACTTGGAATTGCCACATTCATGAGTTGTTTATAATCTTTATAAATAGACATCCCGTTTCTCCAACTAGCTAGAACAGGATCCATATGGAAATTTTTTTTTAGAAAAAGATAAATAAACACCCTCTAATTATTAAAAATCTTTAAAGATTACTTAAATTTGATAAATGATTAATTAGGGGCTTTGACCAAAACTCAACTAGTGACTTATTTTTATAAAAGGCTTATGATAAAGAACTTTTAAAAATAAATAATTTATCATAAGTTAATTGTATTTAGATTAAAAGTAGAAAAAGTGATTTATTAAGAGTAGAAGAAATTACTTGTGTTTGGATTTGGAGTAGAAAAAGTGACTAATTAGAGATAGAAAAAATGACTTCTTTTAGAAACCACTTTTTTTAACTTATCAAAATAAGTAACTTCTTTCAATAAGTTGCTCATTTTGATAAGCTCATACCAAACAACAAAATATCATAAGTTCCTTTTTTTTTTAATGCTATAATCAAACAGGCTCTAAAACTCAACAGAGAATGAATAAACTAAATACTTCTTATTTGTCATTTACTAAATTTGAATCAATATTTAAATTTTTTATATTTATGGGGTATTTATTTATCTTTTTCCCAATTTTTTTGACGACTTAGGGGCTATTTGGATGTCAACTTGTATAGTTTAATGAGCATCACTTTAACAATTTAAGGAGCTTATGATAAGCTAGGTGTTTGGATAAACAAAATAAAATGATGATAAAGCTGAAAAGTTAGCATCAAAACATTAAGTTCAAATTTGGAGCTTTTGGTGGCGATAAGGAGGGGGAGAGAAGGGATAAAAATGTTATTTAGTTGAATTTTCTACAGAGTTGGTATATCCACTATCTCAGAAAATTTCAAACTGACTGTCATTAGTTGGGTACTCTCTAATTTTTTTATACATTATTTCCATCTTTATCGTTGATTGGGCCACACATTACAACCATACTAAATTTGGATTTCTAAATAATTTTCACCCAACTTTAAAAATTCATATATAATTGTACAAATATCCAATTGAGGTGATTCTAAAGCTCAAGTTTCCCTTATTCAGTCTAGTTTTAGGAAAAAATACTTCTTTGATTCAATTAGAATCATGAAATTCCCAGTAATTTCATTTTTAAATACTACTTCAGAAACTGACGAATTTCACTTGGCAAACTTCAAAAATTCATATCTCTTAACATATACATCTATATTATGCAAATAATATATCAAATTAAATCATGATATGTCTAGTTTTAGATTGAAAAGTTTCATGATTTTTGGACTTCATTTGTCTAGGATAAATGGATATACAATAAGACTACCACCCGTCTTATTCCAAAAATTAGCTAAAACTTACTTTGTTTAAATCAAGCATTTTATTCCCCTTATCTTGTCATATACTTAGAAAATTTGGTGAAATTTAGTGAATAAAAATTTGGGATGTTACACATCTCTTACTTATTTTTAAACAAAAAAAATCTTTTAAAAACTTCATCATAAATCACTTTTCTACTTATCATCCAAACATATTTCATAAAAAAAAAAAAAGTCACTTCTACAAAGTTACATCCAAACACAACAACTTCTAATAAGTCATTTTTTTTTTCTTAAGCCCATCAAAAAAATAAGTTACTTATCCAAACATATTCTTAAGTAGTTGTATGGCACAATGCAGTCTACCTTCTCTAAATTTTTGGCTGCAAAACCCCAGTTGCTTTTGCCAAATAACTAAGTGAATATTAGTATTGTGCCACATAAGCTATATATTGGGCTTGTAATAAGATAATTGAATAGAGATATGAATAGATTTGAAGATGGTTGAAGTATCTTTTAGGGTATGCTCGGCTCAATGGAGGAGAGGGAAAATGAAGCATTTTAATGAAAGGGAAGGGAGGGTTTGATAAGGAATTTGTTTTACTTTATTTGGATAGATAAAAAGGGAGGGGAAGAGAGGGATTTTAATAATGTAAAAAAAAAGATTATCAACAGCATAAAAATATAATCAACAGAAATTAAAATAAATACTAGTCAATATAAATTTTTTTGAAATGTAACATATAAAGGAAAATTAATCACTAATACAAAATATGCTTTTTAAACGGCCCACATTTAGACTTGTTATAAGAGGATAAGGTCTTAAAAGTATGAGCTTGGTAGTTTGTAATTATAATGAAGTTATGAAACAAGCTCCTTACAAATAAGATCTAAAAGATATTATTTAAACTTGGTTTTGTAACAAGTGGTCTAAAAAGATAATAAAAAAATTAAAACTTTAGACTGGTTATCAATATATTTGGTCAACATATATTTTATACATTAAAAGTAATTAAAAATAAATTTTCTATTACTTTTTGGATCTAATGTTTAATACAACCAGTCTCAGAAGATAATGAATTTTTTAAATATATATATATACACCATATATTGGTTAGATCATATATATATATACAATCGGTTTAATTATATTTTGTGTATTAAAATTTTTTAAAAATTCAATATTTTTATTACGGTTTTATAGACCCAGTCTAAAAAGATAATAAAAATTTAAATGAATATAAATATAACATATTTGCTAGATTTGTTATCTATATAATAACCTAACCAGTCTAATTATATTTTCTATATCAAAATTAATTGAAAATTATATATTTTTTATTATGTTTTAGACCTACACTTTCATAGAAGCGTCTAAAAAGATAATGAAAATTTAAATAAATATAAATATAATATATTCATTCTGATTAGTTATCTATAATCAGTCTAAATATATTCTGCATTAAAAGTAATTAAAAATAAATATTTTTTATTACTTTGAGACCTAATGTTTAATGGAACCAATCTAAAAAGATAATATATATATATATATATAATTAGTTAGATCCTAGGTATATATATAATTTGGCTAAATATCCTTTTTGCATTAAAAGTAATTAAAACAATACTTTTATTACCTTTTAAACCTAATGTATAGTAGAACCGGTCTAGAAAGTTATATATATATATGTATGTATGTATGTATGTATGTATGTATGTATGTATGTATGTATGTATGTATGTATGTATGTATGTATGTATGTATAACTATATACAATATAAAGAATTAAGGTTTTTAAATAACCTTCAACATTTCTTAAAGGAACAAAAATAACCTTAAAAAACTTTTGATCCCAAAAGTAACCTTTAACTTTTGAAAAGGGAGTAAAAATAACTATGGCCATAAACACCTTAGCTTTCGTTATAAGTTGACATTTTTGGGTGCAAAAATAGCCATTAATTTATATAAAAAAATGCAAAAAGTAGCCATACATTCTTTCACAAAGAGAAAAAATTCTGTAAAGTTTCAGGTCAAAAGTCCAATAGCTCCAAAAATTCTCATAAAATCTCAGAGAAAATAGTAGAGGGCGTCCAAAATAGCATGACTCAAGCATAATGATGTTTTGAGGTTTGAGAAATTTATTATAAATTTTTGAATATTTTCATAATTTTTGGCTGGACCAGGCTTATGTAGATGCTCCCAACTGTTGGGTCTACCTAGTGGGCACATTTAAGGGGAGATACTGCCCAATTGCCCCGGTCTAAGTAGTGGGGACGGGCTAGCAGAGGCATGTGCTTGATGGGCTGTATAGGGTGAAAAATCGCAAATACATATGGTAGGATTAGGATAATCCATGTTACCCTAGCCATTTTGTAATTAAAAACTAGTCATCTCATAATTAAAATCCTCGTAGACACCAACTTGCATAAGCAATACAAAACTTGTAAATTAATATTTCAAAAGTTATCTTTCAGTGTATATAAAAAAATGTGTTGCTACTTTTTACACTTTTGGTATAAGTTAATGGCTATTTTTATACTAAAAAATGTTAGAGTTAACAGAGGCTAATGTGTTAACGGCCATGGTTATTTTTTTCTCTCTTTTTAAAAGTTAAAAGTTATTTTTGAAACCAAAAATTGTTGAAGGTTATTTTTGCTTGTTTGGAAAATCTTGAAGGTTATTGAGACATTGTGTATTGAATTGCATTCTTTTCAACTTGAGTCCTTTTAGGTGCTAGCTTGGATGATGGAATAGTGGAAGAAATATGGCACATATTTTTAAAAAACACGAAACAATTTAAACCATGGCGTAAGAAATATGAGGTCTAAAAATATACATTTTTGGACATGATGTGGTAAATATCAGGTCTTAAAAAAGATTATTTAGACATGGTGTTAATAACCTGTTCAAAATATCATACATTTCATACTTTATATAAACTAAGGTAAGTATAAAAAGTTAGATTTTTTTAGACGTGATATATATCAATTAGTCTAAAAATAACTTTTTAAAACCCGTTGTTCGACTGGTCTTAAAAGTCACAAACTTTTTAAACTAGCTTTATCAAAACCTTATTCAGAACCAGTCTAAAAAGCGTTTTTCACTAGATCTAAATGTGATTTTTGTAGTAGTGAATATCTGTCATGTAATAAAAAAGTGTTACTTGCATGAGTATTAATTTATTTTTCTTATTAAAAATATGTACATAGCAGTAAAAAAATACAAGATAGTATGATACTAACATTACCACAAAAATGTGTATATGATGCTATATATATCGCAGTTATAGGATACCCACCATTGAGGTGGATTTGAATGGACACCCCACCTAATTATATTATGACGGTGTTTTCAAAATAAATCTATAAAGGTAAAATATATAAAAAAACCGCCATATATAAAGATAGGAAGTGTCATAGGTTCTATAAAGAAATGTCATATAAATTAAGTAAATATATGTGATTGTTAAATAGTGCCATATTTAATTGGAATACATAGGGCACTTTTGTGTTAAAAACCCGTCATACATATACAGTATTTGACGGTTATTTTGAAACAAACGCTATAGAAATGCCTTTAAAACCCTATTTTCACTATGCTTTCAATTCATACTCCGTGCTCTTCTCCACCACAATTCACGTACTCCCCACTTTTGGCATACCCACCTGAATTTCCTTGTTATTCGCGCTCTTCTTATTTACGTCTACTATGTCTACCTCACTAGAAACATGCTAACTGGTAGATTTGATCTGTAGTAGATGGCATAAATGTGAGAACTTTCTACCCTTAAGTGTAGCTATTATCATTTAGTGCTAATTTTTTTTATGAATCTAATCATCTTCACACTCTACAGATTTGGATATGATGCTCAACTAGTGGGTTGTGTATCGCATAAAAGTGAGACTTTGTTACGTTATTTAGATCCCTATTTTTCTTACTTGATGCGCTTATTTTGTTTTGCAAAATTGACGGTCATCATTTTTGTTTTGCAATATATTTATTGAGCACCTTAAATGAATCTTTTGTCAGTGTGGGCCCTACCAAAGGGGCCAGAAAATATTTTTAAATATTTAATTAAAAAATGTAAAGACAATTTAGTCATTTTACCATGCAAAATTAATTTCAAATTGGTCTTGAGGTGATGTTTGGTCTCTTAATAAAATTCTCCCTTAAGGGTGTGTTTGGTTTGAAGGGAGGGGATGGGAGGGGAAGGAGGGGAGGGGATGAAGATAAAGGAGAAGGGGTTTGTTAGAGGGGAGGGGAGGGGAAAGAAGCTTTTGTTTGATTTTAAGAAGTGAGGGAAATGGTGGCAATAATGAATTTACTATTTCTCCCTTACACATTATTTTATACTTTAATATTTATATGTTAAATTAATTTACATTTGGCTTCCAATTAAATTATTTAATTAATTTTTTTGCCTTCAAGTTATTTATTTAATACTACAATATGTTTATAAAAATGGTATAATGATATTTTTATCAATAATTAACATAATAAATATTAAAAAAAAGACTTATTTGGAAATTTTTAATTTAAAATTATAATAGCATGTAATAATTTTTTATTCATACAAATATATTTTTATATCATATTAGATTTTTAAAAATAAAATAAATTTATAATAATATATTTTTATTTAAAATAATCTTTAAATGATATATTTTGATTATAATGATATTATTTAGTTATTAAAATATATTTATATTTTATTTTATAATAATTTTAAATTGTTGAAATAATTTTTTTAATTATTTTAAGAATAAAAATAATATATATAATAATATGTTTTTTGTAGTATACGGATTTGATATTAAACAATTTTGATATTAAACAGTTTTAATATATTCGATATCATTTTACATCTCATTTTATTCGATATCTTAAATGTTATTTTCATCTTTATTCAATTAACCCATGCAGAGACGTTATACAATGGCACAACATCAAGAACAAATGATGAATCCTGGACCACTAGATACCTCCCTTCTGTACTTACAACTCAAACATATATCCGAAGCAATCTGGCAAAGAGATGTACATCCAATGTACTGACCGTAGATAACAAACTTTAGGTGAACTTGTTCATGAACTTTGTTTCATTGTTTCCTTATAGGTTGATCGGCTTTTACGCACACGACGCATCAACCATGCCAATCGAATGATAGACCCGCCTCCTCAAACAATTTAATATCTTCGAACAGCTGGATTTCTTGGTGTTACACGCGTGGGTCAATTTAATTATGATCGATGTCTGATCTTTACACTTGTCGAAAGGTGATGCCCTGAAACATTTCACACAACGCGCAGAGAGTGTACAATAATGTTGGAGGATGTCGTCGTTGGGTCTCCCATGTACTGGAGATCCTGTTGTTGGAAATACTTCGTGGAAATAGGCAAACCTGGAAGAGGAGTGTGAGACACAGCAATCGTCCCGACGTTGCTACTTTGCACCGATACAAAAGTTTTTTCGATAAAATGGTAGATGATGATATCATTTGGGAGCCATACCAGTCTGGTTTTGTGCAACGACTTATTCCCGATTATTGCTACCAGACACCTGAAATTTGGCGTGCCTCTGTTATACTTTCATATCG
>JBAGKO010041789.1:0-10175 GCA_037177275.1 Acacia concinna | reverse complement strand
AAAAGTACAAGGCAAAATATCATTTAAGGGCTTGTTTGAGACAGGCGGCAAGGAGCAGTGGGCAACAGTTCCAAAAAAAAAGTAGCTTTTCTGAATTTGGGTGTTTGGTATGGGCTTCTGAAAAAAAGTAATTTATATTAATAAGTTTTTTTTATAAGTCAAAAAAAATGACTTCTTAAAAAAAGTGACTTTTTGTCTCTCTCATAAGTCATTTTTTTACTCCCAATCCAAACACAAGTAACTTCTTATACTCCCAATAAGTCACTTTTTTTTTATATCCAATCCAAACACAATTGACTTCTAATAAGTTACATATTTTTATAAGTTACTTATCAAAAGCCAAATAAGTTACTTTTCATAAGTCACAGCCAAACGGGCTCTTAGTTTATTATTTGATGTAGTTTGTAGATATTAGTTTTTAGACTTAGTATTTGTATTTTTGTCAAATATAGACAATATTTGATATTTTACCTTCATTTTAATAATATTTATCTTTTAAATGAGGTATTTTAGTGTTTAAATAGATAATAAATAAAAATATAATAAATAAGCTTGAAGCCCATGGGTCGACCCATGACCCATAATGAGATGGATGGGGCCTTGAAAATGAGCTCATTGTTTGGATTCGGAAATGATGTTGAAAGTGATTATGATCTTGTGAACAAAATGATAATGTTATTTATATTGTTTAAATTTTAGTATTCTCGTTTGGCTGTGACTAATAAAAGTGACTTATTTTTATAAGTGGCTTATGATAAGAAACTTTTAAAAATAAGTAACTTATCATAAGTCAATTGTATTTGGATTGGAGGTAGAAAAAGTAACTTATTAGGAGTAGAAGAAGTTATTTATGTTTGGATTAGGAGTAAAAAAAGTGATTTATGAGAAATAGAAAAAGTGACTTCTTTTTAGAAGCCACTTTTTTTAACTTATCTTCATAAGTTACTTTTTACTATAAGCTACTTATATTTGTAAGCCTCTACCAAACACCCCATTTTCCAAAAGCTACTTTTTTCTATAGAAAAGTCAAAAAACGCTACCCATTGCCTCTATCAAACACGCCCTAGCCTGTGCCAAAAACAACAAGCTTAGTACTTCAACTAATTTTAACACAATCAATTCGATTTCTTTAATTTAGAAAAGCATTGAAAAGACATTCCGCATCAAGAGTGGGCTACGCATCAACCTATATTTACGCAATGCCTTTTAAGGGCCTGTTTGGGTAGGAGTGACTGATGAGAAGTGACTTCAGATGAAAAGTGATTTCAGAAAAAAAAAAAAGTAACTTATCTGAAATTACCTGTATTTGGATAGAAAGTAATAGAAGTAGCTTTTTTTTTCTGATGGAGGTGTGCTTGGATGGTAAGATGAAAAGTAACTTGTGATGTATTTTTTAATAAAGTTTATTTATTTTTTTAAAAAAAACTTTGTTATGTATTTTAAAGTTGATAATTATACAATATTTAGAGTGAGATCATTTTTTCACAGGGTCACAATAATTTTTTTATAAAAAGTAAAAATAGTAAGATACATAATTAATTGCCCAGTCAACCACCGTCAAAGCACCGAGAGACTGGATCACTACACCTTCTAGTCACTGGGAAGAAAAAGCTCAAAGTGAGCTCCACACGATTTCAAAGCTAGTCTCAATAGCTCTAATGTGAAAAAACAAGTTAGTGTTAGGTGGGTGGGTGGGTGACTGCGCTTTAATGGAAAAAATAAAAAGCCAATGCCCCATCATGTCGAGATGAAAGTAGTGGAGGGAAACTTTGCAAAAGTAGCTTTTCATCTAGTCAAAATAAATACTCATCCAAATACCTTTTTGTGTAAAAGTTGCTTCATGGTCACTGATAAGTAGCTTTTCCCTTCAAAAAGTAGGTGCCCAAATAGGCCCTAAGTTATGGTTGTCCAAATCACGCGGGGAGGTTTAGATATCAAAGTTTTCACACTTTCCCACTCAAAATATCTAGCAAATTAATTTGTGGTAATGATAATCTCTTGAAAAGCTCACAAGTCTTTTAAAGTTTTGGCAAATTTGGAGTAGGTGAGAATATATATATATATAGTTCTTGTTAGTTAGTGATATTACTACTATAAAACAGCCTTTTTACTTCCATTTTTCAGGCATTTTAACATCCCTTTTGTGAGGGACGCATATTTAAGGGACACAAAAAAAAGAGTAATTGCGTTCCCTAAATTTAGGGACATAGTAAAGACTTACAACGTCCCTATTTTATTTAGAGATATAGTAAGGTTACTATTTGGCATCCCAAAAAGTGGTATTTTGGGGCCATGAGGGACATACTGCACCCCTAAAGGCGTTTGGGGATGCAGTAACATTTCAATACTACATCCCTAATCGCCTTTTGGGGACACAGTAACTTGCCAATACTGCATCCCTAAAGGCCATTTGGGACGCACAATGGGGGCACCATCTCCCCCAAAAACTAACCTCTAACGGTGTCCATACTAGAAAACCAGTCTCTAAAATTTTTTTTAAAAGTGAAGACGCAACCTACATTCAACGTCTCTAACCTATTTGGGGATGCTAAAAGTTTTTTTTTGAAAAATTATTTATGCCCATCTTTTGCTATAGCCTGGCGATTTAATCTGTAGAGAAATATATTGTCATCACACTAAATTGAATATTTCTAGCCAAGCAGTATATATAAACATGTTCTAGGCAATAGGTAGAAAGTATTAGTATACCGCCATAATGTGCAACAAAAAAGGAATTCAAAACTTGTCAAAATTAAAGTTCCAAAATAAACTTTACTCATCTTCAATGTGTCCAAGAAGATATCCAGCTAAAAGGTTTGGAACCATATCAATATCATCAGTAAGGAAAGCATCGTCATTACTGAATATTTGCAAATTGAAAAAAAAGATAGTTATGATACATCATTAAATAAATGCAAAAATTGACAATTGACACATTGCAAAAATATTATAATTTGATAGTGGAAAAGCGATTACCTCTTTAAAATATGTAGTACATTAACTCTAAATTATGTTATACATATACAACAGCACATAATACCTACACTGTAGTGTCCCCTTTTTGTTGAGGGCACTATAAACCAAATAAAACAAAATTATTTAAATTAATAACCGTGTATCCAAATCTACTGTTAGTGAAAGAACATGGAATCAAATTCCTTACTGTGGGAAAAATCTAAGTTGGAGAACTTTTTCCTTCACGCATCCCCCCATGATTCTATATGTCTTTAAAGCTCTATAAATTAGAAAACAAACAACATTAAAACAATTTATTTAAAAGTCAAGTATTAAATATGAACAAACAAACAAACTTACATGTTAAATACATATTTCAACTCTTTGTTTGGCATTTTGTTCTTTGGATCAAACCAAAAGATGAGGTTGGCTACAGGGGAAACCACACACAATCTCCAATGATAACTATAACATCTAAAGTAAAAATTGAAGTTAGATACATCAAAAATCCCTAACAAACCTAATATGTTTTTTTAAATATATAAGATTAAAGACTTACTCTTCAACAATTGGAGCTAAATAACAAGGCAAGTTGGTGTCTCCTATTGTGTTGCCTACATAGCTCGTCCTAAGTTCAAGCTTATTATTATATTCCTTTGTTGTGTGTGCTGGACATATAAAGCCATATAACTCGTTTATACCCAAGTTGTCAGACAAGTTGTGGAAGTACCTATTTATAGCATTGATTGGAATTAAAAGCTTACATAACAATGCATTAAATGGAGTTAAAAATCGATAAAAAAACTTACTTAATTCCAAGTTGTACCCATGCTATGTCAATCTCTTCTAAATTCAAGAACTCCCTTATATCCTTCTTGTCAATTCTGAAAGAATAAGTCATATTTCCGCCCACAACCCCCGCAGGCATCTTTAAGTCAACATTCTTCATTTTTTTTATATAGGTTTCACAATCTTGCTAAGAATGCATACTTTTCAACTTGGTGGTCCTAAGAAAACATAAAATATAGATTAGCAGGATACCTAACAAAATTTCAGTAAAAGTAAGGTGTTTTGTACTGTCAGAGGTGTTGAAAAACACTTGTTTCACCTGGCTTGCTAGAATGAAAGGCTCTTCAGCGTACCCAACTCTTTTAAGATCAACCAAGACAAATCCAAATTGTTGATTGATGACAATAACATTATTGTTAACCCACCTATATTTGAATAACAAAACTTTGAACCTGTTATACTTCATCTCCCATATTTCTTCAACAACTCCATAATAGGGCATAGACGCCAATAAGGGGCTTTTGTCTTTCAAGCTAGAAAAATGCATTGCTTCAGCTATTACCATCACCCCACTATTTTGCATGATACTTTTACCATCTTGAGCTTTTGTATAGAAAGAGTACCCATTGATATCGTAACCTTGCCAAGTGATGACCTAAAGAAAAGGCCCCCAAGCTAACATTTTGATTGTCTCCGACACACTCCACTCTTAAGAAATTTTTTTCTCAAACCGTTGTATGATTGTCTTGTTTTATTCATTAGCTATCTACATGTCATTCTTCCTTGGATACACAATTTTCAAACTCTTTTTGTGTTCATGTAGGTACGGCTGAACTTCTTCCATTTTATTTAAGATTTACAAGTGACCTTGCAACACCTCTTAACGGGTCATACTCTTCACTTTTAAACCCCTTGTTCCCTTACTTCTCCCCTCCTCATGCTAAGACTATGCCTTATAATGTGGAAGATAATCTTTGCAAAAGTCCATAGCCTCTTCAACTACATACCTTTCAACAATTAAGGCTTTAGGTAGATAAGGATTTTTTGAATACCCTTTTAAAATATTCATCTATCTCTCGAAAGGGTACATCCACCTTAGATAAACTGGACCGCAGAGCCTAACCTCCCTCACCAAATGAACTATCAAATGCACCATTATATCAAAAAATACAGGTAGAAAGTGCATCTCTAGTTAGGACAAGATAATAAAACCCTCATTTTCCAATTCATCCAACTTTTCAGTGTCAATCACTTTGCTACAAATAGAATTAAAGAAAACACACAATCTTGTTATAGTAGTCCACATATTGTCTTTCATAATGCCTCTAATAGCCACCGGTAATAGTTGTTGCATCAACGCGTGATAATCATGGGATTTCATTCCAACCAACTTCAAATCATCCATTGAGACGAGCCTACTCACATTAGAAGAATACCACTGTGGCACTTTAATATCATGTAAACACCCACACAGACTCTTTTTCTCAGCTTTTGATAGTGTGTGTGCTGCTAGCTCTAAGTACTCCCTCTTACCATCATCTCTTTTAATTGTGGATGTAACTATTATCTTATTTCTATCTCAACCAAATCTAGTCTAGCATTAATCCTATCTTTTGTCTTCCCCGGTATGTGCAAAAGCATACCAATAAGGCTATCACAAACATTTTTCTCAACATTCATCACGCCAATACTGTGCCTCACCTCAAGAATGCGCCAATACGGAAGACCAAAGAAAATTGAACTTTTCTTCCATATACTTTTCTCATATGTGATCTACTTGCCCTTATGAAGATGACATTTATATGCTCGACCTGACTGTAAACTTCCTCTCCAATTAATGCTTGTGGAGCCATTCCATTCTTCGTAAGCCATTAAATCTCTTTTTCAACCTACGATACGGGTGGAACCGATGAAGAAACCTCCTATGGCCAAGGTACACCGTTTTTCTTCCATGTTTGAGTTGATAGGAGTGTGTTCCCACTTCACATATCGGACATGCTTTATACCCCTTGACACTATACTCTGAAAAGTTTCCGTAGGCAAGAAAGTCATTAATCGTGGTAAAAATTATTGCATGAAGCTCAATGTCTCCTGCGCATAGGCATCAAACACATCTACACCTTCTTTCCACAACTTCTTCAGGTCCTCAATCAGTGGTACCAAGTAAACGTCATATCATTTCCTGGTTGCTTTAGTCTGAAAATCATCATGGAAAGCATCATATACTTACATTTCATACACAACCAAGGAGGCAAGTTGTATACAACCAAGAGACCGACCATGCACTGTGAGTACTACTAAAAGTGCTGTACAGATTGATCTCATATGTACAAAGGCCAACTTGAAGGTTTCTTGCCTTACTTCCAAATTGAGGGAACATTTCATCTATTTTCTTCCATTGTGGTGAGTCAACCGGGTGCCTAATATATTTTACATCAGATATTCTCTTATCAAAATGCCATCTCAATTGTATTACCTAGTAAGACATTTTTATTAGGATGTGTTAATATGTCGGATACAAGGAATGTGCCCCTTACTGTTTTTTTTAAATTGAGCAGCATTTCCTCTTATGAGTAAGGCACCCAAAAATTTTAGCAACAACCCAATTGAACTTAATTCATAGTAAAGTAATTAAAATAGTTCAAGGCAAATATACATGTGAACTATGCTATACTTAAATTATAAATTCAACCAACTATTTTCAATTTTGTATTCATCAACTTAATTAACTACATTTTTTTCTATCACCTCATAATCATGCCTACTATTTCAAATATTTATATTAACTTCAAACATTAACAACAATGATTTTCTACATTTGTTCTTTATACTCATCAACAAATAACAAACTTTAACATCAACTTTGATCTCAAATATTAACAAAATTTAAGAACAAGATAAAATAAAAGGGGACAATACATACTTGGAGGAGTAGCCGCCGTAACAAAGGAGGAATGAATACAAACTATAGTCACAAACTCGTTATCTTCAGCGTTCTTTGTGAGTGGGCATTCGGCGTTCAGCGGCGAGTGGGGGTTGAGGGATTTATATATTCCATGCCTAGTGGCAGTGAGGGAAGTGTCACGAGTCTTAGCGTCGAGTGGAGGTTGAGACCTTCCCACGCAAAATGGTGGTGAGGGGAGAGGCTCGCTCTCAGCATCGGTGGCGAAATAAGCGTTGAGGGCCTTTAGCATCAGCCACAAGTGAGGGTTGGGGCATTCAGCGTCAACACGAGTGGGGGTTAGGGTCCTTCAGTGTCAACGGCAAGTGGGGGTTTGGCCTTTTTGTATGCCATGGTGAGTGAGGGATGGGATTTCACGAGGTTTTCCAATGATGTAAAGTATGCATTATTGGCAATGTGGGGGAGAGTAGCAAATGCATGGGGAAAATATGAAAATGAGGAAGATGAGAAAGTGCGGGCGAAAGAGAGTGTGAGTAAGATGAAGCGTACGCGGTCGAAATGTGGGAAAGGGGTCCGAGATTGGGACGCTGAAAGTTGGCCATACGCTTTTGGCGTCCCAAATTTAACTTTGGGATGCAAAAAGTAAGCCAGTTACTGCATCCCAAATTCAAATTTGGGACACAGAATATTAACTTTTTGCGTCACAAACTCGAATTTGAGATGTAGAAAGTTTACTTTCTGCATCCCAACACCCTATTAGGGACACAGATAGGCACCCAAAATTACAAAATTACCACCGCCTTTATATTTGACTTCCCTTTTCGAATTTGGGGACGTCTTTTGGGGAAGTAGTATCTATTTTTTGTAGTAGTGTGTATTTTTCTATTGTCGATACATGATATTGGGCTTGCATATGTGTCTATATAAAGGCAAGCAGTGGAATATGTAGACTTGACTTGCATAATGAATTACAAAGTCCATTTATTCCTAGTATATTGATCTCTTGGGCCTTCTTAGGTATTACCTTTGCTTCGACCCACTCGTTCTTCTATTCACTTTCTTGGCTATATCATGCATTTTCTTTCTTTTCCTCCACACAACACCTTCATTCTTGGGTTTATCTTCACATCATCACCGTAACCCATTCGCTTTGTCGTTGCTTCTTAGTCTCCACATCATGGAAGGAGACGTTTTTCCTCCAATCCAGTGAATCTTGGCTTTCATCATCCCCTTTATCTCCATCACACATAGGCCAACTCTTATCCCCATCATGCTCACCTGTTCTAACAACTATCCGGTGTGGTGTAAGGCCATGTGCATCACTCTCCTTGGCAGAAACAAATATGGGTTCGTTGATGGCACATGTGCCCGATCCAGTCAAGCTTACAATCTCAAGACCACTTGGGATAGATGCAATGTTGTGGTATTATCATGGTTGATCAATTCTATAGATAAATCCCTGTGTGGAGGGATCACTTTCTCAGAGAGTGCAAAGTCCATATGTAATACTCCTCTTGTTCTATAAATAGGGTAAAGAGAGAATATTTTTTTGGTCCTATTTATAAGTCACCTCATTAAAGTTTTGATGTTAATATACAATTTTACCATTCATTTATTACTGTGCTAACTATGTTTTCATTTGGTATTTTATATATTGAATAAGGGTAGAATTGAAAAATTGTTGAATTTTATAGTAGAGTTAATGAGATTTAAGGTTTTCCTTGGTCTGTGTGAAAAATGTTTGAAGTGCCTTATATATAGGATCAGAGGAGCACATAGTAAGGAACCTACCTTAGAACATCTAAAATTTTTTGGTTGCCTAGCATTTTCCACAAATCTGCATATGATATAGATAAGCTTCATACTAGGGCTAATGCATGTGTTTCAATGGGATATCCTATTACTCAAAAGGGTTACATACTATACAATTTGCATACAAAAATGATGATTGTTAGCCGCCATGTTACTTTTATGGATGAGAGGTTTCCCTTCAAGGAAAGGGACTGTTGCAATATAGGGGAGCCCCTTTCCCATTGACTAACCCTTTAGTGTATGAGAATGATTTAACGCCGCAAGAACCTTTAGGGAGCATGACAAAACACAGTGAACCAAATATATTGCGGGGACCTCCTACTCCTTCTCAAAGGCGATCAGCTCGTGAAAGAAGGCCTCCTGGATGGCTACAGGACTTTGAGACCTACAGTCTGCCTTCTAAACGATTAGAAATAGCATAAAGGTATTACCAAAAAAAAAAAGAAATAGCATAAAGGGGATAATCTAATGAACATGATAGTGCAAAAAAAACAATAATCCAAAAATCCCAAAAGCTAGAATGATTAGTCAGGGAGTTATACCATATCCCATTCAACATTATTATACTTGCGTTAACTTATCACCTTCATACAGACATTTTGTATTGATTGCTGACTCTTTTATTGAGCATAAGAACTTTTGAAGAAGCAGCTAGGGATCAAAAGTAGATTGAGGCAATAAAGGAAGAGATTCAAGCATTAGAAACTAATAGAACTTGGCAAATGAGGGATCTTCCACAAGGAGAGAATCCAATAGGTTGTAAATGGGTGCACAAAATTAAGTATGATTCAACGGGAACTGTTGCCAATGCAAGGCATGACTTGTGGTAAAAGGATACACACAAACAAAAGGTGTAGATTACTATGAGACATTTTTACCATTGGTAAAAATGGTAACATTTAGAGTTTCTCTTACCCTTGTTACGGTCAACAATTGGGAGATCTTTCAAATGGACATCCATAACACTTATTTGCAAGGATGTCTTCATGAAGAAGTGTACATGATGATTCCTAAAGGTTTCAAGGATTTTGGAAAGGGTAAGATGTGTAAGTTAGTCAAATCCTTGTATGGATTAAAACAAGCATCAAGAGAATGAAACACTAAGCTCACCCTTTCATTGACTAAGGGAGGCTTCAAGCAGAGCTTACATCACTCACTACTATAGAAAGTGGATTTAATGTCTCCTAAAGACGTCCCTCTTTTAAAAAAGGGAGGTAAAAACTTCAAGCGATTGAATTTTTGTAAATAAAGGCGGGGTTTTGGTACATATAGCGTCCCCAAAAAAATTAGGGAGGCAGTAGATAACATATGGCGTCCCCAAAAAGTTTTGGGGATGCCATATGTGTACGGCATCCCCAAATAATTTTGGGGAGGTAGTAGATAACATATGACAACCCTAAAATATTTTTGGGGATGCCATATGTGCCACATAACCTTCATTTCAGACCCTCTTCTTTTCCTAGCCAGACCTTCCACCCAAAGCTCTCTCCATTCGTCCTCAATACACACACTTCTATGAACTCCCCCAGCTTTCAGGCCCTCGACACACACACTTCCCCTAATCGTCGATGACCACCCCCTCACCACCAGCAGACGTGACCCATACACTCCCCCTGTGGCGATGTGACACACCTATTCCCCCTAGCAAGCTTCTTCCTCAACACACACACACACTCCCCCAACCACCAACGACCACCCCCACCACCAACAAACACAA
>JBAGKO010041713.1:0-10176 GCA_037177275.1 Acacia concinna | reverse complement strand
CTTACTGCTAGTTTGTTTCACAGAATCAGATGGAATGTAATACAATGTAATAGAAAGTAATGTAATAGTGATTACATGAAGTTTTTTGGTTTGTCATTAAGGAAAGATGATATATATACATGAAAATGTTTGGTTGAATTACATTAAATATCGTAATATATGATAATAACATATCAAGAGACAAAATTACCCCTTGTCTACATATATATGTATAATAACTTGAACTTATCTATTATTTCATCAAGAATGCACGATAACCCTATTCCCACTAATAATAGTAAATTAATGGACAAAATATCCCTGTGCCAATATGTATAAAAAATTATTTAAATAACTCACATAAGTTAGACCCTATTCACATATGTAATAGTAAATATAATGCATATGAAGTAATAAGATTTTGTACGTGCATGTTGTGTAAGAAGTTTAATTTTCATAGAAATTAAAATTGAGCCAATATATAAATCCATTCATAAGAACCAATAAGTTAGATAACATCTTTAACAATTTAAATAACAAAAATGTTGAGATAATGTCTATATTGTCCAAAATA
Source organism: Acacia concinna (assembly GCA_037177275.1). Classification (NCBI taxonomy): domain Eukaryota; kingdom Viridiplantae; phylum Streptophyta; class Magnoliopsida; order Fabales; family Fabaceae; genus Acacia; species Acacia concinna. The sequence continues at coordinate 9,623 of JBAGKO010041713.1, read as the reverse complement.
GAAATAAAAAGAAGTACATAAAGATGCTACGTAACTATTCTAAAATGAGGCAGGAGGAAGGCATGGCAATGTATGGGGATATAAAGTAGGGTTATTTGTTGGGCAATATAGTCAATTTCAAAAGTTATAAAGGTTATATTGTCTTTTCCCTGGATTACAGGATGTCTGCATCCTTATTAATGAGTCGTAGCAGTGTAATCATGATTACATCAAATGATGTAATCTGGATTATAAATGTAATTTTCTTTACATTACGATAAGCCTAACCAAACGCCACAATCAACTTATTTACATAAGATTACACGTAATCCTCTCCCACGTAATTAAACCAAACGGGCTATTAACAATCGGATAAATTACATTTTTTCACACAAAATATATTACACTTCCTTGTTTAAAATAAATACATGTTGGCCTGTTTTTTTATCATCTTATAATATGAACTAATGTTGCAATTCTTATTTTTTTTAATCCAATTTATACACATTTTGTTATTTATTATAAAATTTTAATGTAAAAATAATTTATATCACGTCACAACCCTTACATATAATTATTATAAAAGCCAATGCCCATTTTGTCATTTCACTGTAAAAAAAGCCATTGTGACAACATTTATCTAAACACTCTCATTTTTTCAAAACCAACTTTTTCACAAAAGCTATTCTCAAAAGGCATTCTGAAAAAAGTCATTCTGCACCAAAAATCCTTTTGTATCCAAACTGGCTCTAAAAATTTGTTCATGCTATTTTTTTGGGAACACATTTTCAATTTTGTGGTTAGAAATTGGTTTCGACATGAAACTATTTTCAATTGGAAAATGCCAACCAAACGTTGGCCACTTGCAGAAAAATTGATTTTCCCTTTACCACTCTGATTTTCCCATGAACCAGACGTGCCCTAAAAGAGGAATTCTTGTGGAAATATGGGTTGCCACATTATCTGTGGTTTTACCGGTTAAAATACAACAGCTCATCTAACATTACTCTAATTGGCTACTCGCATGTTATATATTTTTATATTTCTTAAAATATAATAACTCAGCGAACATTAATCTTAATTGGTTACCTGTAACTTTTTTATTTTTATTTCTCTCAAAATAAGTGAATCAATTAATTAAGATTTCACAATGAAAAGATAAATCTTATAAAATCTTTTAATTTTATTAATATGCTAACTAATATTAAGAGGTGCCAAATCATCTATTGAGTTGTTGTATTTTAATTGATTAGATCACAGATGACGTGGTGCATGTGTCATATCTTCTTATGAGTTTATATATTTTAATTTGTTAGACTACAAATGACGTGAAAAACAAATTTCTTACCAAAATTTCTCGTTTTAAAAAACTTAATCTAAATATGTTCTTTAGAATTAGCCTGCTGAGCAATCCTTCATAAAATGAAAACGTGAGCAGGACTAAAAAAAGTATTTTTGAGCATTTTAACTTTAAATAAAGACAATGCAATGGCGTGCATCTAGCATTAAAGTACTATATATATATAGATTACATTTTATATCTGTCAATTTTCAAAGTTGATTCCTTTGCCAATTCTGATAAAACATTCTATAATTTCTAATTAACATCCACTAAATGATTTTACGATACATCATATGATCCAAGGGCATTTTTGCCCTTTTAAACCCTATAAAAAAAATGAAATTTAGTCCCCCAGGGCATCATTGCCCTCATCACGGTAAGCCACATAATTAATGGAAAAAGAATACGGCAGATTTGGGAAAAATATTTCGATGGCGGTGCAAATTTTAATCAACAAATAAAAGCATATAAAATATAGAAATTTTCATGTCATGCACGACTGCCCGAGCCCTCAGCCGCTCGTCCGACAGGCATTCAAACTTTTATCCCCCCAGTTCTCTGATTTATCGTCTACTCTACCATTGCAGCGTGATGGATCAGCCCCAGTCCTCTGCTGTTAGACGCAGCTCGAAGCGCAATCGCAAACAAGCATTCTCAGAAGAAGGAGCAGATCATCCTACCACCGATCGTAAAATATTGGCTCTTGAAGTTCAACAGTCTTATCTTTTGAGTGAAGTTGTGGCGCAAGTCACCATTCTCAACTCTAGTTTGTCATCGTCTCAGTCGGATCGCCTGGCGGCCAAGCGTGCTGCTCATCTTCTCTCTAAACTCGCCGAGAATGGTAAACGCTTGAGTTGTTTATTCTATATACTCTTTTTTTAAACAATGCCCATATCAAAGTTTCCTTTTTTAATTTTTCCCATGTTACCAAGTTTTATTTGTTGGGTTCTCATATTGATACTCGATGTGAGGATGGTTTGTTCTCTGTTTTTGATACCGCTACTTGCTTTTTAGTGCATCATTTTGATATTTATCTATGTGTGACAGAGTTAATCGTGGACAGTATAGTGAACAGTGGAGCCGTTCCTGCTTTGTTAAAACATCTCAATGCCCCAGAACCAGCTGTTACCAAGCCTTACGAGCATGAGGTGGAAGAGGGATGTATCACGGTCCTTGCCCTTCTTGCTATGAAAGTAATTAAGCACTGCCGTGTTGCCCTCTATCTCTCTGTGCACTCTCTTAAGATTTAAGAATCCCACTTATATCAAATTAAGTGATGTATTTATTCACTGTTAGTGATATTAATTATTTTGATTATAACACATACCTTTAACTTCATCATTAAATTCTACATTTGTTGTCTTTTCTTCTTCTATTAAATAATAATTGTATATTTTTGTCGGCTTTCAATTTCGTATCACACCTGCCTTTTAACCCATTAATAATATCTCTTGGACTTCATCTCCAGCAGCCACAGCATCAACAACTCCTTGTGGATGCTGGAGTTTTGGCATACCTTATGGATTTGTTAAAGAGGCACAAGACCTATCGCAATTCACCAGCATTTTCTCGCCTTTTAAGGAGCGCAGCTAATGCCATAAAAAACCTTGCACTAAAAAATAGCACCATTAAAACCCGTATTAGGTATTCTTTTCACCATGCCTTTGAAACATAATTTCTATTAATTGTATATCCCTGTCTCAAAGTTTCACTCTACCTTTAGGATGGAAGGTGGCATCCCTCCTCTTGTTGAATTGTTTGAATATGATGATACAAAGCTACAAAGTGCTGCTGCAGGAGCCTTAGGTACTCTTGCATCCCATAATGACCCGAATAAAAATCAGGTAGATGACCTTGCATTGCTATTTTTTTTGTCTTGTAGATTGCTGCGCTACAGTTGTTGATATGAAATACTAATTGCAGATTGTCAATTGCAATGTACTCCCTATCCTTGTACTAATGCTTGGATCACAGGATGCTACAATATATTGTGAAGCAGTTAGGCCATAACTCATTTTTTTAAAACGTCTTATTGTTTAATTTTCCCATGCTATAATTTTTCTAGAGCCAGCTGAATTAGGTGCTTTGTAGGTTACCGCGATTTCAAGTCTGGCCGTTTCTTCTCCAAACATAACCACCAAAGTTCTGCTAGCTGGTGCTCTACAACCTGTGATTATATTGCTTAGGTAAGGTTACTCTGGAATTCTGATTTGTCCTACAGTCTGTCTACCTTTGTGTCTTATAAGATACTTTTCTTAAGTTCAGAATTTCAATGACAGATGTTGTTGTTCTGTGAGTAAAAGGGAAGCAGCTCGTTTAATTGGCGTCTTTGCTCAGACAGATTCTGAATGCAAGGTGGATTGAATTAAGCGTGTTGAATTTAGATATTCGCAAAAAACCTTGCATTAAGATGGTTTTGTAACATGCTCTTGTCGTGTCCTTCTTGTTTTTCTGTCATAACCGATAACCTGATAAGTTTGTGTTTGATACAGGTTCACATTGCTCAAAGAGGGGCTATCCCTCCACTGATTGACATGCTTAAGTCTCCACATGCACAGCTTCGGGAAATGTCAGCTTTTGCAATTGCGATACTTGCTAAGGTCATTATTACTACATTGGTCAATTTACTATATAAGGAATAGAGAATTGATGGCATTAGTTTTCAATACTCATTGGTGGTTAGCCTTGGGCTTTAGAAGGTTCATGCTATTGTGAAGTGTGTTTTTTTTATCATATTTGTGTGTGTGTGTATTTGTAACTTTAAGTTTTAATTTTAATTCTAATGATAATATAATGAAGTGCGCAATATGAAATTATGTGTGTATCCCTAGGTGGTTCTTTCATAATCCTTTGTGCTTTTTATGATGCTTGCCTTAGGACCCACACAATCAAGTTGGTATTGCTTACAATGGAGGTATTGAGGCTCTACTCAACCTTCTTTTCTCCAAGGATCAAACTCTCCAACATAATGTAGCCATTTCTTTATATTATCTGTCTGATAATGAGGTGAAGTATGTTGCATTCTTCTTGACTGATTTTCAGTGCATGTTTTCTTTTCATGATCATCTCACTTTTTCTTAATAGGACAATGTTGCGGATATTGTTAAGTTTGGAGGTGTTCAAATACTATTGGATGGATATTTCATAGCGGAAGTATGTTCATTTACTTTTCATTAACATAAATTTATAGGCCTAGGGGAAACTTTCTCCATGATGATAAATTTTGTTTATCAATATATATTGATAGAAATGCTTCTCTTTAGTTTATCAGTATACCTTACAAGTCTTGTGTGGCTTGCAGTCTGCTAAAAAGTTTGCACGACAGACAGTGGAATTGTTAGAGGAGAAAATGCATGGACGAGTGAGTTTTCTTGCAAATTATTGATGGTTGATTTCTTTTGTCTGTTTAAATTATAGATGCACATTGGTATAGTCTAGCTATTATTTTGTTTTTTTTTTTTTCCATCTCCGTTCTCAATATTGGACATGACTCATCAGTTTTGTTTCTCTAGCAGGTTATGAAACAACTGTTGTATCTTATGCTTTTTGGAGAAAAGGCTGTCCAAAGACATGTTGCTGTAGCTCTTGCCCATTTATGCGCCCCTGATGGTCTAAAATTTATGTTTGTTGACAACAATGGTGAAAAATGATTCATTTGTGGTGTGGAGATAAATTTTTGTTTGGGTGGTAAAGTATGTTCACTTAATGTTCTACTAAATTTTGCAGGACTTGACTTGTTGCTAGATCTTCTATCATCCACCAAAATTAATCAGAAACGTGAGGCTTCAATGGCACTTCACTCTCTGGCTATCAGGACTACGTCTGTCTCTTCCTTAGATGCTACTCCTTTATCCACTACTTCCCAGGTGAATTGTTAGTAAAGCCAGTAAAATGAGTTGAACCTACGGGCCCACTCCGTTTAACCCATCAATTTGGCTAGTTCGGGTTGGCATATAGCCAACCCCTTTATAAACGGCTAGCCCGTTTAGCTCGCTGGGTTGGTGGGTTAGCCCGTTTAAGTTTTTTTTTAATTTTTGCAATTTAAACTCACTTATTTAAGTTAAATACTTTTATTCCCTTATTTTTAATATTGTGTTTAACAACTTTTTCATACTTTTTACGTGACATTATAATTTTCATATTATATTTATTTAATATACTATTATTGAATTTAAAATAGAGAAATTTATATATTTTTGTGATATGAATGGTAAAAAAATGAAAGTGAAAATGAAAAATGGTTATATACTACAAATGTATAAAACAAATGGAGTGTGATATGAGTGGGTAAAAAAAATAGCAATAAAAAAGAATTATAAATATTAAAAAAATTTAGGCGAGCCCGCCAACCCGTCTAAACGAGTTTGAGCTCGCATACAGCCAGCCCGTTTATAAACAGGTTAAACGGGCTAGCCCATTTAACCCGCCAACCCGATCGGGCTAGCCCGTTAGCCTGCAGGCTGGCCTGATTCCCTCCTCTAACTATTAGTTATAACTTATTTGTTTTCATTATTCATCTAGTTGGACAATAAGAGAAAAATAAATAATTTTTTAATGTTTTAGTTACTAAGTTTTTTAACTTCTTATCTATAAAAGTACCACACTTAGTGTGGCAGTTGTACGAAATGTTATATTTAGTCCGTGGTATAATCATTTCCTTTTTTTTTTAAAAAAAATCGTCTTCTAAAGATTTTGAAAGAAAGATTGTAGTGTTACCTAAAGCACGAGTCGAATTGGACATTAAATAAATGATTTTGATTGATTGAAATTTTAGTGAGTTGGGAATTGTTTCTAGAGATCAATTTGAGCATTGAATAATCTTAGAAGGATTATGTTTTGCACTGTGTTTTCTTGCTTCACTCTAGTTTTTTCTTTGTTGTTGTTGCAGGTATATTTATGCGAACAATATGTAAACAATCCTACACTTTATGATGTCACCTTTTTGGTTGAAGGTGGACATGCTGCCCTTGAAATATTTTTCCTTCCCATACTTAATTTTAAAAAGTTTGAAATATGTACCCATAATCTTTGTGCTTTCTTTTTTATTAGGAAAAAGGTTCTATGCTCACCGAATTTCTTTACTTGCATCCTCTGATGCTTTTCGAGCAATGCTTGATGGTGTTTATCGGGTAGATATTGATTGATGTCGATAATTGGTTTTCCTTTTATTATTTTTAGGGAAAATTGCGATTTGGCATCAAGGAAGGGAATTAACAATTAAACGGTTATGTGAAATCACGTAATTACAATAAAATCTTGTAAAGTTGTTAATAACACATAAAATGTTGTTAATGACAACCCCTAAAAGTATATGGAGTTGTCAACTAGGACTTTGTTGCAATTATTCGATTTTACGGGACCGTTTAATTATAAAGTACCTTTTTTTAAGGCCAAATCGCAATTTTCCATTATTTTTATAATCCGTGGGCATTAGGTGTCCAACAGCCTCATTGACGTTGGAATATGTAAATACAGGAAAAGGAAGCCAAAGATATACCGATTCCTAACATTAGATGGAATGTCTTTGAATTGATGATCAGGTGTATTTTTCATTCCCTTCTCAATTTTTCGTCTTTTGTTTTTGCCTTGTCCGATAGATATTGCAGTGTATATGACTTGATTTCCTCTTGGCATTTCCAGGTTTATTTATACAGGAACTGCAGATGTCAATTTGGATGTTGCTCAGGATCTCCTCAGAGCTGCTGATCAGTATCTTCTGGATGGTCTTAAGCGATCATGTGAACGCGTAATAGCTCAGGTAGGGCAAGGGATTAGTTTCACAGCTTTTTTTCCTCTATTTTCTAAATTATTCTATGAACATGCTGTAATCCCATGATTTTCCCTATACCTAGGGTATTTCCTTAGGAAATGTGTCTCTTTTGTACGAGTTAGCAGAGTCAATCAATGCTATGTTATTGAGGCGAGCTTGTATATTGTTTTTGTTGGAGCAATTTGACAACTTGAGAGCCAAACCATGGTACGCTTTGTTCATTCTTGTTTTTGTTAGCTCAGTAAAGTAATCTTATTTAATAATTTAAACTGAATTTAATTTTTGTCTTGTGATGGGAATATTTAGGTATTTCTGTCTTATGCTTCGCATCGTCCCAGATATAAGCGAATTTTTCAGAAGTTTGCTTACCAGTGGAATAGATAAGAAATAATTAGCTTTTTTTCTGATATCTAAGGTTATCCAATAGGTATAGGTATTTGAATAAAGATATTTGTTCATTAGAATTAGTATTTATTTATTTATCTTTACATATTTCGCAATTATTTTTTGTTATCTTTGATTAGGATTTGATTTAGGCTTTTGTTATCTTCCCCCTCCCCGTTTCTACATCACTTACACAGGCAGGAAAAAGGGTGAAATTGTACAATCTTGCTTAATGGTTCTAACAACGGTTAATCTGCATTTGGTATAGTTGTCCAATGTCTTTCCTGTGTTATATGATCCCTAAATGAATAGGGCACATATTTTGAATTAGAATTTAATGAATACATGGTGTTCCTAATGTATATTACACAAATCAGATTTGTGTCCCCCACGTTTGCGTTCTTTATAGTGCCCTGTGGCTTTTATTTCCAATTGCGCACAACATTTCCAAATGTCTTTACACTAAGATGAAGTTTAAAGTCTATTTCATGTGTGCTTAACCATGTCAGCAACCAATCTCATTATGACCACAAGTAGAGCAGACATGGGGCTCTGCTAGGGTTTTGGGCCCTCCCCTCAATCGAAGGGATCTCTCCATGGGAGAGTTGATGCATTCAGCATTGTTCTTTCAGCGTAGGTCGGATGTGTGTGAGTGATTCTTTTGGGCGGGTGTGTTTGTAATTTCATGGTTTAGGGCGAGTGAATCCGTGAATTTCAGGTCTATGGACAATGGTTTGGGTATGGGAAGAAGCTGTGAAAGAGCGGAGGATATTGGTTAGTTAGAGTATCGTGGGACTTCAACAAAAGTAAGGGTTTGGTTATGGAGAGTCCGACAATGTCGTGAACTCAATGTTGATGTAGATTTTTTGATTCTCGATTTCGTGATGCGATGGACTGATTCACCGAAGTGAGGGATTGTATGGAATTTGTGGCCATGAGGAAGATGCTAGATTGTGTTTCCTTCGCCAACATGAAGCAGGGCTTCGAAGAATAGGGGAGGGTGACACTATGGAGTCTAAAATGGCAATTCACATCGGACTAGGAAGTGGATTTCTCTAAGAATGCTATTGTGATGTCTTTGATTTTTCTCACACTCTCGATATGGTCATTTACAATCAGAATGAAGATGATCGGTGTTGTTTTATCAATTGGTTTGACGGAGCATGTGGATGAGAAGGGGAGGCTGAAACGATGGTATTCAATTTGTACGGCGACTTTGTGGTGTTGTTTCTCTAAATCCTTCTCTAATCTAATTTACATAGATATGATTTGGTATTATGCGAATAAGAAAGAGAAGATATGGTCAATCTTGTTTGCATTCTCTAATGATATATTTGTTTTTACATGTTTGTGGTCTTGATTGTGCCATGAGGATGAATTCTGGTACATGTATGCTAGTGTAAAAATTAAGAATGACTTGAGATGTAGTTTATAGTGTTTTTGTTTTTTAATTTTAGAGTTTATTTTTCAGTTTTATGTTGTTTTATGTCAGTTTGTTTACATGTTGAAATCATATTGATTTTTGATAGTTAATGACAATGAAAGATATCTATTGATGCCAAAAAAAAAATAATTGTTGTCCCCAATTTAGTTCAAATAATTGTTCTTGAAAAGTCGTGGAAGAATCACGAGAAGTTATTTCGTTGTCCCCATTTTATATTCTAGTTTATTAAAATTATATAATGACAGATAAAATATCAGATTGAAGGACTGATATATTTCTTGTTTTGAAAATTTGATACTAAATATTGGTAATAAAATAATTTAAAATGGAATTGCGTTTCAAACTTATTCATAAATAAAGGAAAATGATTTGAGTTATTATGTTTTTATTAAATAAGGTTAGCTAGTGTGATACTTTTGGGGTGTATAAGTAATTCTTCCTGTATACTTAGTATCCAATCATTACCCAAAAGGGTTTAGGGACTTCCCAAAGACTTATAATTAGAGCTATCAAAACGAGCCTAACCCTTCGGGCAAATCCTTTTAAGTAAAAGTCAGGTTTATATTTTACATAGTGTAAAGAAAAATCAAGTTTAAAAGGACTAGTCTTTTTAAACCCAAAAACAAAAGGGCTGGCCCTTTAGAGTCAAAGATGAGCTCTTTTAAGCCTATAATAATTTTTTTAATAATTTTTTTTTCAAATTT
>JBAGKO010041683.1:0-10177 GCA_037177275.1 Acacia concinna | reverse complement strand
CTTGATTTAAAATATTATATTCAACCATTTGAGACCTATTATTTTTAAATGAATTCTGGAAAACTGATGGGTGGGGGTGAAAATATACATTTGAATATATTTATATATAAAAATAGTTAACCGATACATTTAGTCAAATCCATTAAATAGGCGGTTACTAAAATTTAGGATCTACTTTATTGTTATTTTTTATATTGAGGAAAATAGGGATCATCGGCAAATATAAATAAGGAACAGATGAAGATACAAGGATTATCTAATTTCTTATGTATTCTCTTTTACTCCTCCTCCACATCAATCATAATCAGAATTGCGATCTTTCCGGATATTATTTTCCTTTCATTATTTTTCATTTTTGATTTTATTAAGATATCTTTCCTTTTATATCTTATTGATTATTTTGATTAATCCTATACATTGCTGGTGACCTATAACATTTATCATATATATATTATTCCCAAAACAATTTGGTGCTGACCATGGGGACACAACAATGAATTTGTGAAAATTTACTCCTTAATAGTTCAGATATTTAGGTTTTACCCCTTTACTATGGCTGACATAGTGACATTCCATCCATGACTGAGGCATCATTGGTGAACGACGTCCTAACCCTAGCAGAACTAGCTGCACTCCTAAGAGAACATACCTCACAGATGGCCAATCAGGCAAGGGTGGTTGAGTAGCAGACCGAATGACTCCGACGTCGGTAAGAGGAGAATAAAACCATTCGACTAGAGAACACGGGTCTGTAGTGACAAATTACGTCCCTTACTTCCCATATCGTTGAGACCCTTAAAGTGCATGGAGATTTGTAATAGCCAACATCCCATGCATGCTTGTGTTGGATACTCCTCTCGACAAGTTGACTAGAGCTTAAAGGTAACAACATCCTAAGTATAAACAATACTCACGGAGCTCACATTGCAGGTTTACATGGTGACCATGTAGGCCCTCGCGATGAGACATATGTCATTGGGATTCGGGCTACAAACTCACACCTAACCTCCAAACTTAAAAGATGATTGATGAACCAACGATGGACGATGGAGGATAGAAGCAACAATGTCAGGAGTTGAAAGCCATGATACTTTGGTTGCCAGGCATACCATCACTAATGAAAAAGATCGCCTTGAACATCTTTGTGGATACGCCTTTTACCGACGAAATCACCCTAGTAGAGATGCCTAAGGAATTCATATTCCCTCAACATTCAACTATACAACAACTCCACCGACCCCGATGAACATGTGGCTCAGTATCGACAAAGGATACACATGTAGCAATACCATGAGGGTTGTGAGAAGCATGTATGTGCAAAGGCTTCGGGTTAAGCCTAGTCGGACAAGCGTTAAAGTGGTTTACCAATCTACCAACCAATTCAGGACTTAAACGACCTGTTCGTCCAACAATTATCCAGTAGTCAGAAACTTGAAAAGCAACCAAATGACCTTTAACGGATCGTCCAGGTTGTCAAAAAGGTTTGCGGATAAGTCACATATTTACATGATTAATTGTAATATTTTATATGAGAAAATAGGGCAAATTCCATGATTAATATGCATTTAGAGCTTAAATTGTGATAGTATACACATTATGGGAATTTTAGGAAATTCATGTGAAAAATGTCAATTTTGCATTATTTTGTTATAAGAATTCATTTGGATTTTTTTTTGAATAAGATGACAGGTTGAACACCTAGGGAATACATGGAAAGAAAGGAAAATAGAGGGTAATCACCGAATGTTAGCTAACATTAGGTTTAAACACGAAGTTGGAAGGTCATAAATAATTGAACCATCTGAGTTCGCCTGATTGGCCAAAAAATCAGCACAACGTATAACTTCTCTATGAGAATGGATAATCTGAATGTCCTAAGAGGAAAAGATGAGAGATCTAATGTCTTCAACCTCTTACTTCCAAAGGTGGTAGTTTCCCCCATTCGACATGGGTGTTTGGATAGCCACTATCGAGTCCAAATACAGCTTGACCTTCTTGAAACCCAAATATTTGCATAGAGCTACGCCCGCTATCGGGTCATTTGGAATTTTTGGCATTTAAGGATTGGGGGTATTTTTGCACCCCAAGTGTTGGATCTTCAATTGCTGACCTGGATGGACCCAAGTAGCAAACCAGAACCGGACCCATGGATTTTATTAGCTGACCCGAGATGCAAAGCAAGTTGGAGACGTGAAGAGGCAGAGACTGAAGCCGTGAACCCATATCTCTTGGAGATCCGAAACCCACAGCACCAGACCCATTCACCACGTCCTCCATGAGAGATTATTACATCTGATTCTGATATTCTGTTGGGAGTTTTTTTTTTTATTCTGGTATTGCAAATCTTTGATTCTCTCCCCTCTCTCGTCACCTCTTCTCCACCTGAGCTTGCATTGCATCCGGAAGTTCACCTTGAACTCTCCGACGACATTCACGGTGGAAGAAGTCTTCGACCAGCCTGTGCCGATGTGGTTCCGGAGTTCACCTTGAGCTCCGATGAGTTTCGTGGCTAGAGGAAGAGTTAGAGACGATTCATCATCGATTGACTATCGCATTCATTGAGGATCCATCATCGAACATCCACCGCGCAGGTTCATCCACTATCGTCAACACCATTCACATCCGTTCCCTTCCATTTTGCTCGCCCTCTAAGTGGTTCCAGATTCGGACAGACTCGTCGTGGATCTGTTCTTCATAATGCATAGCTGATTGGTGACTTCCTTGGAGATATGCCGAGCTTGAATCCTGGAATTTATTGAGGGAGTTTCTTTTAATCGATGGCTTTAGTTCTTGGATTGTAATCTGATTCATGCTAGTTGTGTAAATCAGTTTATGATTCTGGATTTGTATTGCTAATCTTATGCTAGAGCTATTGATTAAGCATAGGATTACTCTATGATGACCATTGTTGGACTGAGTTAGTTCAGACTCTTCTGATTCTCTATTATTGTTTGAAATTGCTAACTGTGGTCTAGTTGATTTATGATTTGTGATTTTGAACAATAGATTCTATGACAGTTCCTAGTTGTGGCTGTTAGAAGAGTATATGGATTGTCAATTTAATTCTCCTATGACCGAAGTTCCTTGATTGCTTGTTGGTAAATTCTGCACGGTTGTGAGTATTAATCAGCAAGAGAGTTGTCTAGTTGATATCTCAATTCTTCAATTCGGTGTTAACTCTAAATTATAAGTGGACTAGGATGGTTAAGCATATTTCTAAGGGAACAATCACCTCATAATTTCAGAAATCTCCATTGTTATCACCTCACCTTGTTTACTCACACCATTCTGCATTTACAGTAAAAGAAAAGAAAAGAAACCAGAGAAAAATGTAGAGTTTGTATAGTTTTAGAGTAGAAATTCATTATTGTCTTTGCTGTGATTAATTTGTTAATTAAAGGTCCAATTGATTTACTAGGAATCTTAACATTTATTAGGTTTCTTGAGAAGAATGACCTAGGCTAGTTATCACTATACTATAGTTAGCTTAGAATTTTTGATAGGAGTAGACGACTAACCTCTTCATCAAATGGTGCCATTGCTGGGGAGTCTTAATTGTTGAGGTTTCCCTAGCAATCTCTTGGGCCCCACAAATTCACAAAAATTTTCTTTCATAGGTTCTATTTTATAGTTAGGTTCTGATTTTCTAATTTTTTTCTAGTTTAGTTTTTAGGCTTTTAGGACTATGTAGGTTCTGATTACCTCTTCTTATGCTTGTTCTTAATTTGTGTTCCATTGTCTGCTGCCATTTCTGGAATTGCTACCCATGGTCAGCTTTTTCTGGATTTGTGTGAAACCTTTGAATCATACTGCCTACCAATCTCATTTGCTATCTGAATTGCCATAATTGTGATTTTCGCTGCATTCAACCTTACATTGGCATTGTAGTAAAATCAGGAATTCTGCTTTTAGCATTTTGAGCATATCTGTCTATCTTTGCTCTGTGTTAGCTGGTGGTTGACCTTTGACATAAAATTTAGTGCAATTCTATCATTTGGAGCTTTGTTGGTATACACTGATATTACTCTTCCATTTCAAGCCTGAAATTTGGTGCCTTGAGTTCCATTGGTTTGCTAAGTTGTGGTCATTCCGCTGCTAAGCTTGTCCATTTGATTGCTGCTGAGTGGTCTCTTAGAGTATATTTGCATAATCCGCCTTGGAAGGTTAATAGCTACTGGATCTGGTTCTGCCTTGTTAGCTATTGCTGAATTGAGTTCTGCATTTTTTTTTTCTGATAATGGAGTAGATTTGCGTTGCAAAAGGAGCTGAATTCTGTTCTGAAGTGACTGAGATTTGATTGTTGCTATGAGTGATCAAAATTTGCTTCATGTTTCTAGCTCATGTTGTCAACACCTGGTTTACACTTATTTCATGAAAATTTGTTGCTGTATCCAAAATGCCACTTTCCCTACTGATTTTCTGAAATGATTATTCAGTTCTATGTTCACCCCTGAATTATCTCCTCTGGTGGATTTCAATCTGAATTGCTTCAATTTGTTTCAAACTCAATCTGTCATGGCATTCTCAAGTTGTTGTCATTCATTGCTAATTGGACCATTTTGAGCTCTTATGGATTGTAAACTCTGATTTTGCATGCTGAGATATTTGCTTTTGCAAAACATTGTTGCATTCCTAAGATTTTTGTATTGCTGAACTAAATTTGCATGATATTGCTGTGTTCCTTACTGAATCATTGATGAATTTTGCAAGTCCTGAACTTTTGGTAAAATTTACACAATCACTGGTTCTCTTTCTTGCTCATTTGCGCTGCTACATGTTTGCTGGTTTTTGGAGAAGTATAAGAGTATTTTTGAGTTTCTGAGTTCAGGAGTTGCATGCTATAATGCCAATATGCAGTTTTCAAATACTGCAACATTGAATTTCTGAATTTCCATGTTTCTAACTGAGTATTCAATTCACATTTGAACTGATCCTGCTTTATTCATTGCAAATCTTTGGTATTCCTGTGCTCTTCACCACCTGATTCGGTTTTGCTGAGCCGAACCTTGGTTTTGGTCTATTGGGTTGAATTTCTGAACTTTGCATGTCTTTACACTACCTCACTATAATCAGTTTCTGCCACTGCAAGTCTTGCATTTTGGACCTCAACTATGTGCACTAACACTGCATGCTTAAACTTGGCTTTGCTGATTTGAGTCTATTTTCATTAATCATTGCTATTCTGTTGATAAATTTGCTCTGTTGTGCCTTCTGCCTCTCTGGTTAGTTGTTCAATAGCTGCTGCAACTCTTGCTCTGCATTGCATATCTGCCCTTAGAGATCATTGAACTGCTGGTTCTGTCAGTCAAAACTTCTGTTGAAGCTTGCTATTTCTCTTAAATTGTTGCACACCATATCTTCATTCACTCCTGTAAGTGATTTGGTAGTTTTTCTACCTGATACTGACTTTGCTGGCACCGAAAATCTGATCTACTTGTTTTAGTGAGTTATTGCAGTGCATGATCTCTACTGCAGCGGACACCATGCTGGTTGCATTGGATTTTCCATAATGAACAAGGATTTTTGGGACTGCTCTTATGACCTTGCTTTTCCTTCTGTTAAGATTTTGTTGCCAAGATTTGCCAACTTCAGTACCAGAATTTTTTACTGAAATTTTTGTTGAGAAGTATCTTTGTGGTCTTGAATCTGTATTTGCATCTCTGAACACTCTCTCACACATCTACTCATTGCTTTTGTTGCTTGTCTTGTGCAAATCCTTTGTTCCATCTGTCATGTATTGAAATTCCTGATGCTAATTCTGACTTTATTCTGCCATCACATTAAATGCTGGGAATGTTGCATTTTAGAGCAAACATAATGGCTACAATCAGTGTGTCTTGCAATACTGGTCTTCTAAACTGGTCTGGGTGCCAATTCAATGCTCGCACAATTACACTCACTATTTTGCTGAACATTGTGCAAGCTTGTTCAATACCCAGAAAACTTGATCTGCTGGACTGAACTTTGATCTTAAATTCCATCACCTGATTTTGCAAATTGCATGCCTAGCCTCTGATATCTGTCATTTGAACTGAATTTTGCTGTTTGCATCTGCTTGCACTGCATTATAGCTATACTTGGCATCCTTGCTTCCAATTGATTTTGCAGGTATATCAATCTCCCACCACTTGGACATTTTGGAATTGGCCAGAACTATTGCCTCATTGCTTGACCAATTGATGCAATTACCCTATACATTGTTGGGTGAATTGAGTTTTTGCCTTTCCTTCCCTGTGTGCCTTGTGAAAATCTGTTTGTATTGGTACTGGAATTCTGTATTAGAAGTATGCTGCGCTGTCTAATTTTTTGCTGTGTTTACTGAGCTCATTGATTTCCTACAAAAGTGCTGGATGTTCTGCTATTTTCATTTAGCTGTTACTGTCTTTCTGGCTGGATCTAACTCTTGGAAGCTGATTTTGTGCATTTGATTATTGTGGTCCTCTGTGCTGTTGCATTTCGTGATGGTGATTCTTTGTGACTGTTAATACTTTGCTGTCAGGAGTGCATGGAAGTTTTTTATAAGTTTTTGTCTAATGCTCATAGTTATTCCACGCCGAAGCTGCTAAACTACTCCTGCATTGAAAGTACATGCTGTGATTTATTTTAGACCTTAAATTTGTCAATTTGACAGTACATAAAGACAGGTTGTTCGAAGTTCTGAATCTGTGGATCATTGCATAAATCTTTGATTATTGCTGTACCTCACTTGCTTTTATTGAGATTTACTACATCAGCTGTCTTCAGCTAGTATAAGTCCCTTGAGGCCCTAGCCATTCCCTTAGTTTTTGCTGAGTTGGTCTTCTTATTTGGTTAAAGCTCACTTCACAATAAAAAAATGGTGCTGTGTATTATAGCTCTTGCTATAACCACCGCTGAATTTACAAATTCCAGCATCACTCTCATTTTTTAAAGAAGTGCATGTTTGTTGAAATTTTTAGCAATTCCTGATCCCATTGCAATTTTATGCCAATTTGCTTTGGGGAGCTAACTCATTGTGTCACCTTGCTGCTTGCTTTCTCCCTCTTAAAAGCCTTTGACAAATGCTTCAATTTCAGCTTGAGCTTGAACTTTTTAAGATTCCAGAATTGCGTTTACCTACTTTGAAAATTTATATCAATTTGCATTCTTGGAATTTTGACTTGGTTTCTCTTTCAGTGAAAGCTAACATACTAGGCTGCTGTAAGAAGCCTTTGTTTTGTAGGTTGCACATTGATTGCTAGCCCTAGTGCGAACTTTTTGCCACTAGCTGTGTGGCTAAGCCAAATTTTGCTGAAGAAAGAGTGCTACTTGCACTATTTGGACCTCACTTGGTCTTTTGATTGCTTTGTTTGCTCTTATTTGCTTTATCTCTTGTGTGTTACTGCTTTCTCACACAAGAGCACACAAGTGGATTACTTTGCATGCTGGCTTGGACACAAATGACACAATTGGTTGTACATGCTTGTGATTTCTACTTTGCTTGACTTCAATTTTGACATAGCATGCTGAAAACACTCTTGCTTTGATTTCCTGAGTGTCTTGCTTTGTCATTTCTTTGCTATGTGGAATTCTCTTCCTAGCTTATGTCCCTGGGCTTGTCTTAGTACTTCATTGCAGGAGTTGAAGGATTGTGCACTCTATGGGCTTCCCAAATCCTTGGATTGCTTGCAATTTATCATCCGGGATGAGAATTTTTGCTACAAAAGCTTAGAGAGATTTCGTTACAAGGTTGTGTCTTTCCTTCACTTATATTTGCTATATTGAATTGCTTACATTTTGTGTGAATTTGATAGTTGAAAATAAGTGTGGGGGAGGGATAACTCTAGTAGAAAAGGTAGCACTATATGAAAAACTCCTTTGCTATGGGTTTTGGGTAAAATCTTTGAGTTGCTGAATTGGTTTTTCTGTTCCCTAGTGGTTTCACATGCATGATCATTGCTTTTCCTCAGTTTTCATGTTGCATGCCTTGTTGTGATTCTGTTGCTTCTTTAGGTTACAATGAGGGCATTGCTTAGTTTAAGTGTGGGGGAGTCATTGCATGAATTTCATGATCATATGCATGCTGATTTTTCTGAGACCATTTTGCATACATTTGGAGCACTCGAATGATGATATCTTGCCATGAGATTTTGCCTTATTGTTTAGACTGATTGGAACATATTTTGTTGTTACAAATGATTTGTGATATGTTGACTTCCATACATTGCATGTAAAACACTTATGCTTAACATTCTAGAGGCTGTTTTGAAATTTTTTGTGCATGATTATTAGAAACATGATTGCTGAAAAATCTTAGATAAAAATTAGTGTTGAGAGATGTGTCTTCTTGAATTTATCATGAGAGATAAGTCTAGTAAGCTTGGGAAACCGTCTTTACTAGGCGTAGCTTTAGAATTGGTCTTGTTACCATTTGCATAGCTCTAAGAAGAACCTATTGTGAGGATTTGAGCTTCCAACGTGATTTTAAACTTTGAGAGACCTTCATGCATTTGCATTTCTCTAGAACCTAGTTATCTCTCACTTGAGGCCTATATGCGCTTGAATTTTCATGTAGAGGATAGAGGCATTCATGTTCATTCCAATATCTCATACACAAGCCATTATATCATATCATCCTATTTATTACCCCTTTTGAGCCTTTACTTTCATTTTATCCACCCAAATTTGACTTGACACTCTTATTTGTGGACTATCTTGTTTGAGAAATTACTTATGTTGTAAGGTGATATTGTGATTGGCAATATGAAGGAGGCATATAATTAAAAAACAAAAAACAAAAGAAAAGAAAGAAACAAAGAGGAAAATGAAAAAAAAGAAGAAAAAAAACAAATAAGTCTAAGCTATTCACATAATGTGAGTAGGCAGAAGTAAGGCTAAAAAAAAGAATTAAAAAAGAAAAAGAAAAGAAAGAGAACAAAATGTGCCAAATAAAATGCCAAGTGTTATGTGTGTAATTGCAACTTTGTTTGAGCACCTTCATGATAGAAAGCATGGTAGAGTGTTGAATTAAATTTGGTTCATTTTTCCATGTCATTCATTAAGCTTTTCCATCATTACAAGCCTAAAAGTCATCTTGATACATGTTCATGTTGTGAGGTGGAGAGTGGAGAGGTAGCCTAGGCTTATGGAGAATGCACTTCATGAAGAGTAATCGTAAACACAAGCCATTTGGTAAGAAAGAGAGCTCCTATACTATATCCCTTATCTTAAGAGCCCTATAGTTATTCTCTTGGTAACTTGACCAAGTCTTGAGCAATACATAGCATTGAGTGGTGGGATTGTGAGCTAGAGGATCGATTGTGATTTATGATAGAAAATTTCATTTCAACTTGCTAATTGATATCTATTTATTTTGGATAGTTTATGTTTTCATTGATCATTGCTTTGACATTGATTCTGCTTGTGTCTTTGTCCCAGAGTGCCAAAGTTTAAGTGTGGGGGAATTGATAAGTCACATATTTACATGATTAATTGTAGCATTTTATGTGTGAAAATAGGGCAACTTCCATGGTTATTATTCATTTAGAGCATCAATTGTGATACTATGTTCATTAGGGGCATTTTTAGGAATTTCATGTAGAAATGTCATAAATATTGCATTATTTGTTATTTGCTTGACAAGAATTTATTTGCAAGTATTTGTGGCATTCCAGGTGACTTAAAAGATGAAGAAAAATTCAGAAAAGCTACATAAGGGCATTTTTGGACCTAAGTAGATGGAGCCCCATTTAACATACAAAAGCTTGACCCAACTGGATCCAAATTAATCCAAACCTAGACTCTAACCTGGATTGAAGGAGAAGCAAATCTGAACTCCAGATTCATGGATCCACCCGTCACACCTCTTCTTCGATTTCAGTCAGCACATGCAGGGGGATTCATTCATTGTTCAATTCCACACTTCTGTAGCCAATCTCTGTCTTGGATTCTCTCTTCTCTCTTCTCCACCTGAGATTGCATTGCTTCTGAAAGTTCACCCAAACTCTCTGACGACATTCATGGTGGAAGAAGGGAGGAGTGTTGGGATTAGAACATACAACGCAGCAGAAAATTTTTTTTCTAATCCCGATAGAGGATCTATCATAGACGTTTAGACCGAGTAGTAAGAGAATACCTTTTTTGATGTGATTGTTCGATCACGAGGAGCCGACGCTTCGATCGCCTCCCTCTACCGGTATCCACACACGAACAAACTCCC
>JBAGKO010041672.1:0-10177 GCA_037177275.1 Acacia concinna | reverse complement strand
CTGGCCTGGCCAAAGCCTGGCTTGATATACTCACAGGCCAGGCCCAGGCTTTTTTAAAAGCCTGATTTATTAATCAGGCCAGGCACAGGTCGAGACGTAAGCCTGGTAGGCTTATCAGGCCGGCCTGGCCTGATAAGTGTTTTTTAAAAAAAAGGTTTTGGGTTAGGTTAGGGACTTAGGGGAGGGCGCAGGCTGTGGTGAGTGTTTTGATTTTGATTTTTGAGTATGAGTGTGTGAGTGTGACTTGGTCTGTGGCCGTGAGTCCGTGACTCCCGTGAGCGTGAGTGAGAGTGTGAGGCACTGAGATTCCGAGAGTGAGAGTGAGAGTGAGAGTTCACATCTTCGGCTCTTCGCGCAATCCAGCAGCATCCGAGGACGGCATTATCGTCGTGAGGCCGTCGGCCGTGGAAGCTTGAGTTCATCGTTCTCGTCGTCGCTTTCAACCTTGGTAGCATTTGCTTCAACTTCTTCAATCTTCAGCAACCGAGCTTGCTGCTTCAAGTGTTTGAAGGCTTCGATAGTTGGATCAGAGGCGGATTTGGTAGCATTGTTGGGTCTTCTTCAGTCTTCTTCAATCCTTCGTGCTTCTTCACTATTCAGAGATCTGCAACAGCGAATCACAACACACGGCTCGAGGTAGGCTTTTCCTTAGTTTCCTCTAATTTTTCTCTTGTATGGGTATGTTCTGCGACTGCAAGTGCTAAGAGTTACCGCAAGTGTTGAGATTGTGTGTTAAATGTTTTGCTTGGTTAAATAAATGCTTCTTCCATGTTAAAGGGTTTATGCTTTCCGAGGATTTCTTCTCCTTTCTTGTTCTGCGATTGTGACTGCAAGTGCTGAAGATTGTTCTTCTATTCTATAAATGCATCTTTTGTTTCTTCTCCTTTCTTGTTCTGCGACTGCAAGTGATGCATACATGATCTTTTTCCCTCACTTCTTTTAATCTTTTTCCCTGAATTTTACGGGATATTATATATAAACTTGGCAGAAATGGAGCTTTTAAAGACTAATGAGCATACTGTATATAATCATTATAGGGTTGAAATTGAAGCCGATAAATTGTAAGGTTTGAAGCTGGTGAGTGTGTGTAAAGCTCAAACTTTTTTGTAGGGATAAAACATTGTCATGATATACATGTCAATTTTATAGGCGTTATGTAATGTAATCCACTCACTCACTGTTATTCCTTATAGCTCTGTTTTTTTTAAAAAAAAAAAAGATCATAGTAATATTTATATTAAAAACCATATTGGATTAAACTATATATAGCAGTACAGAAAATGGTTGGAGAGAAGCTGGTAACATCTTTTTTGTAATGGTTATATTGGAATTACATCACTTGGTGTTTTGAGGATTGGAATTACAGTCAAATCATAAGATATGTAAGGTATTATTTATAGCGTTTATCTGAGGTTGAGTTCAGTTTTAGTACTGTGATTACCTCTTGGGGATACAAGCAGACAGCATTGTCATTGTTATATATAATTTTTTTGGTTTTTTTTGGGGGGGGGGGAAGATTGTTCTCCTTAAAATCTAGGTATTTTACTTGATGTAGTTTTTATTATCAGGACTGCATGAAGCAATTCAATACCCTTGATTTGTAAAAGGGCAAAGAGTTCAAGGACTATATTCTTACATGGCATCTTATCTTGTTGTAGCACTTCCTTGAAGCAATTTTTATTGCTTGGAGGACACATTTTGTCGCAGGAACTATATTCTTTCATTCCTATTTGTTTTCAGAGCCATCTCTCTGGCCAACATTGACAATTACTGCAGTCAGAACCAGTTTATCAAACTTTTTTGACCATCCGCATGCTTCTTCTCTAATTTGGCAGGATATTTTCTAATTATTATGTGTTCTCAAATACCTGTGTTACTGTTGTTTCTTCCTCTTTTTTTGTTTTTTTTGAGTTTTTACTTCTTGTTATTGTCCTATTTTTCGTATGACTCTGTAAAAGGGCAAAAACCAGCTTTATAAAAGGTTGGTAAAGTTTTCTAGGAATGTACACAAAAATCAATATATATTATCTTTAATACACAAAATCTTCATGAACTTCAATTCTATATAATCTCTAAGCTTTTAATTTTAACCTTTTAAACGTTTCAGATTTAACATTAAACCCCTAAATGTTTGATCATGAAGATGCATCTGATCCAAGGAAATACTTGTATACTTCAGCGTTTATTAAATATTTTTTATGTCTATTTTATATTTTTGGGCTTTAAAAAAGACGAGTCTAAGTCTAATCTATATACACCACTGTTTATAGTTTATACAACTTGCAATTCCCTCTTTTGTTGCTCAACATTATCATTGAAGTATGTTTATGATGAATTTATTTAGAGTTGAACATTTGCAGATTGTCTTTCAAGTGCTCCTCTGGTTCTCCATGTAAAATCTAGTTTGGGTGAATTTTGATCCTAAACATGTACCTTTATATATTTTATCTCTCATAATTTATCATTTTTCCCTAAATTAACATGATTTATAATTTGATATACTCCCTCTAGTCCTAAATATAAGATCCAATTGATTTTTTTAGAAATATTAAAGATATTAGCTAAATTAGTTAAGTTACAAATATAGGAATCAATGTGATGTCTAATTATAATTAAGGGAGTATTGACATGGTTAGTTTGAGAAAAAGTGGTTAAATATGGGAGACAAATTGAACAAGGGTCTTATATTTAGGATAAAATCACATTTCTAACTAGGTCTTATAATTAGAATTGGAGGGAGTATAATGTAGTGTTACTTAAAGTATTTTATTGGTATCAAGTCACATATGTTATAATTGAGTATTTTATTTATCTTTCTTAATTTACCTATATTAGATAAATAAATTTTATATCAAGGACTATAATAGTAAACTATTTTAAAAAATATATAGCTTTCAGTTGGTGTAATATAGTGCCGAAGACACTAAATATAGAAAAAGAAAATAACAAAAATATTTAGAACTTAGCTAAGAATTCCAATAACAATAAGAAATTACATAAAGAAACTAAGATAATTCCCATTGAATTTAAAAACTCAAACCAAATCATTAATGCTCAAGAGTTGAAGAGGTTAACCATGCATACACACTACTACAGAAACATAACAGTTGTAACTGTTAACCATAATGTATTGAATGATAAAAATAATGGTTCTTACGAAATAACCATATTTCATA
The DNA here is from genome assembly GCA_037177275.1 of Acacia concinna. Classification (NCBI taxonomy): domain Eukaryota; kingdom Viridiplantae; phylum Streptophyta; class Magnoliopsida; order Fabales; family Fabaceae; genus Acacia; species Acacia concinna. The sequence goes on along the minus strand of JBAGKO010041672.1, from coordinate 7,001 downwards.
TAAAACTTTTAAATGATTTGTCTTCTAACCTTATATTAATGTAAAGAAAAACAAAACGGTCATAATAATTGACTGTAAAGTATTAATGAGAAAAATGACATTTTTTAAGAAATAACCATTATACGAGTATATAACTTCCAAAAGATTTGTCTTTCCCAACTTTACTACTCTAATTTAAAGTACCTTTTCATAAATCTATATTTAAACTCACTTGTTTCTTTTAATTTTAATACTTTTCTTTATCGGCCTTCTCCTTCTTCATCATGTTAAGACCCTAGGAAGCCCTTCCTCCATCATCATGATATTCTTTCTGGTTGTTGCAACCAACAAAATACGTGATTATTGGATTTTAAAAAATTTTCATTATGAAAATTGTATCATTCTCGTAAGGACAAGTTTTGCAAATCCAATCATTGTAAATTTCACGAACAAAAATTTAAAGGGACGCAATTACAACAATGATCCATGAAACACTCTATTTGAATGCTATCTATTTTAGTGCACTGACCATGCCGCGAAGAGGGTCAGATACTTGTCGAGTATGAATAAGAAGGCCAATATCACTCTTGATGTGTATGAGATTGACCATCATGATCTTGATATATACACTGAGATGATTCAAGCTACTCCTCTAGTGACGAATAGTATGATGATCTGTGGTATACTACTGATTTTTGGAACTTTTGTTTCCTTCAATTTGAAGGGAACTAAAGTTCCAAAATTAGCTGTAGACTTCATATCTTTAGGACAAACTAGTCACTAGAGGGTGCTATTTTTGGTTTTATTTTTATAAAATATAAAAATGTAATTATCTAGGCATTAATAGCCCAAAAAAATTATATAAATTTTACCGTCTCTCATGGTTGTTACAAAAGAACCATGATAATTGTAATAAATAAATAACAGTTTTTACAATTAAACCATTAACTATAGGTTTTTAACATGCCTCATGGTTATTATGAATGAACCATGACGTAAGGTCTTGGGCACGATAACCCACAAAACCATACCATTCCGCTTCTATTTAAACATCTAAGATGGAATAAACTTAACACTTTGTTTGGTCCAACGTTAACCACCAACCTTATAACCCTACTATTGTTTTCTTTTCCGCCCATTGAGATCACATTCAGTCAAACCACATTATCAAAGGCCTTTGTTAGACTTCTCAGCAACAGTTGCGTGTCTGAACATACTTAACACTTGTTTTAGTGACAGTTGCAAGAGTTGCTTTCACTTGCCCAAATTCACATTTTCGTTTGTGAGCCCTAAATAGGCTCCATTCCTTTAGTTCTATGTTCTCCTTATTTCTAGGTATGATTTTTTTATGCTATTTCGCATGATTCATTATGCATTCTTCATTTTTCACTTTGTCTTTCTTAGCTAGGTTTTGACATTACCCATGCTTATATATATATATATATATATATATTTTTGGGAGAACCCATTGATTTGATCAAAGATTCCACTCCTACTATAGGAAGTTGCCAAGTCGGCCGATTAAGCTACATCTGCGAAGTCATGACATGATAAAGCGTTCAAGGTGACTTTAAATTGCTTTTGTGAAGTCATGGTTTTTTTTGGAATACCCATTGCTCTGATAAGAGGTTTCTTTCCTGTTATAGGAAATTGTCAACCCAGCCAATTAGGCTATTTTTGTAAAGTCACAATGTGATAAAGCATTCAATGTGATATTAAATTAATTTTGTGAAGTCATTTGTTTCAAGAAAACCCATTGCTCTAATTGAAGGTTCCTCTCTTGATGTTTTTGTATTGAGTAGGTGGCACTATTTTAAAGCTCTATATTCGTCAATATGGGAGTTTTTGAGCTATTTGGACGTCAATTTGTCTAATAGAGTAATACTTCCCACATCAAGTGGCTTTGCGATTTGGAATGGATCAAGGTTTTCTAGGCGTCATGACTAAAATCAATCGCACTATTGACCTATATAATAATAATAATAATAATAATAATAATAATAATTATAATGTAGCTGTTACCTATATGCAAACTTTGATTTGATCTCTCCCTATCAAGTCTTACTTGAGGTTTGCATACCCCTTACACCCTTTCGAGTGGGGATGTTCATTCTTTTTCACTCTCTCCTTGTTTTCCATTCTTAATTCTTGTGAAGAGACACATTCTATAAATTAAATCAATAGTTACATTACCACAATATGTCAATAGTTGCCATTGATTTTGTCCATAAAGCCTTAAATGTCTTGATCTATCCCAAATTGTATGGCAACTTGTTGTGGGAGGTACTAATCTATTATATACAGTCTAATCCAACTATCTTATAAACTCTAACTAAAGACCTTGAAGAGTCTAACATCAATATGTCATGGTTATTATATAAAAACTGTCACGTATTTTAAAACTTCATAGTTGTTACATAAACAACCATATTTATGTTTATGAATAAATAACGTTTGTCAACTTAGGCCATTATGCATGCCAGCATTACTATATATATATAACGGTTATTTATGTGAGTCCATTATTTATTATTCTAGCATTGCGAGCATCATGGCCTCACCAAGCCTCATGTTCAATTATAACCATTATAATAGATATTGAATTCATCACAATTTGGAGCCATTACGAAGGTGTAGAATTTGGAGAATTAGAAGATTCTCATTCATTACTAAGAATTATATGGGTATTTATATAATAAGGTTTTTTTTCTCATGAATATTAAATGTTATAAATGCTAACTTTTATCTCCTAACTACTATCTACCAACTACTTATTAATTACACACTCCTATCCACCAATACCTACTTATTAATTACACCTTGTTTCCCAACACTTTCCTTTAAATTGGAGTATAGATATTAATCAAACCCAACTTATTATACAACTTCATAAGTCACTGAGCAACAAGACTGGCTCCCTTCATCAACAAGACTGACTCCCTTCATCAACTGACTAAGTCATGGCTTTGTTTACAACTTCCAAACATTTAGAAACCATTATCTTGTTTCTTACTTCTTTGGGATATCAAATTGCCACCTACAAATACAGAGTGGTAGATCTCCAAATAGCCTTTGGCCCCCCTTAATCTGCATCATTGAAGTATTCAATTTTGGTGTGGTCATAGTTCGCATAGAGTTATTGCAGCTAGGCTACCTCTTTAAACAATGTTCCCACTGAGTGGGAAACAACAATTGGTGTCGTCATGAATTGCAATTGCTTGTGAGTCACTGTGACATAATTCAACTTCCCAATCAATCTTTGGAACGCAAATAATGAGTAAGAGCATACCCAAAAACAGTGAATAACTAAGAGTGTAGCCACAATTGACTATCCGAAAAGGAATAGGAGAGCCAACAAACAAAACAAAGGAACAAGCAGCCACTCATAAAGAAAGAATTGAGTGGTACGCCTTCAAACCAGATTGAAATCTGAAGCTGAAGAAGACAACAAACCTGACATGAAACAACCAAACAAATCAAATCCAATTTTTACCAAAACAAAGACACAAATGCCTCCTAAAGACTTTATGACCATGTTACACGCCACAAACTCCTTGAACCAGAGCGATCACCACATCAAACTGCCAAAACACACCATTAGAGCAAGCGACAGTAATGGCCATCAAAATTATAGCCCTTACAAATAACTTCATCGTGAGATCTTATAGGAAGATTATTAGAAAGGCTTGACATCGATTCAACCATGGAGAGAAAACTATACATGAAGAGAATATCCACCTCTTTCCAAACAGCAATCCACCAATACAAATGAGCCAAAAAATGACTCCCACCACATAGAAATAAAACGGTGAATAGACCAAATCAAAGAACAAAGCCGCCATTACCAAACAAGGCTCCATTAACATTAAATTATAGTAGCAAAGGTCACACTAGTGGCCAACACAAAGGACCCAGCTGAGAAAACAAAGAAACAAAACACCGAGCTAGAAGCGCACAAATGAGTAACCCGATCAAGAAAATGAGAAACTCAAAAGAAGAGTTTCCCTACAGCTAAGTAACGACGAAAACCATCAAATTTGCATAGCATAGCTCTTGTATCAATTCAATTTTGCTTCGCCACGGCAAAGTAACGATGAATCTTCTGCTCCTTCCTTTTTGCTCCTTCATTGGCCTTTTACTTCTAGATTCTTTTTCCTTCAAGCTCATTACGATACAAATCAAATCAAAACAATATCAAATGGTCCCAAGAAATCAAATATAAAGTACTTGCACAAATAGTAACACAAATGCCATTTAACCCAATCTCCATGCAATCACTTTTCATCCAAAATTATCTATTAATTATGCAATAATAGCTCAAATATATGTTAATTACTCCAAAATAACATACAAAAACATGTATATATATAGAACAAAGTCAAATATTTGTATTAGTACCTTAATCTAAATGTTGTCATATCCCAAAACAATTATGAAGACGTAAGTTTTTTAACAGTACTTATTCCCACATTATTATTATAAATACAAGTTTCCAGCTGATTAGTGATTGCTTTTAAGTTTTTTAAGTAGCGAATATAATCCATGACATTAATTCTTCCCCCAACGAAGTGCTTTTAATTTCAATTCATTCTTTGGCTGTTATACATTAATTATTCGGATGTTCACGTTATATTCTAGAGTTGTCTAATTCAGTTAGAATAAATTTTCATCATTATTTTGTTTTTTTTATTTAAAGAAGTTTTAACCATCAAATTTTATCTAAGAATCAAATTTCTCTATTCAAGTCGTTGAGTAAATTGAAAAAAAAGAATATATGATTGGAAAGCTTAGTTGTTAAGCTGCCTTATTGAATTAGTTCTGTCTGCACTTAATATACAAGTCTTGTATTACATTAAATTGCCTTAATATGTTTTTGATCGTATAGACCATATATAGATAGATTCTTTTTGGAAAAGGTGAAAATAAACCAAATCATTTGCCTAAGAAAGATATGCTGTTCCTCCCACTTAATAAGGGTTGGCATGGTGTTAACATTATATTCATGCTTTTGACTCCCATACACTCCCTCTCTATTAATTATATTATTATTTGGTAGGGCATTAACCCATTTCCCTTTAAATTATTTTAGTTAAAAGGTCTTTGGTGAATTGAGAACTTTTACTTTCACTTATTATATATATATATATATATATAGAGTTAATGTGTAGATAGATGTAGCAATAATTATTTTTTGGGAGAATTTCATTTGAGGACCAAGTAAGTAAATTAATGTCAGTCAAATCCCAAAACATTCTAAAATTTTAGTCAAAGCCCAAGGACCAAAATGAAAATAAATTTTTCAGGTAAAAAGACAATAATGCTCTTTATCTCATGAACAAGTGAAATCCTCCTATGAACAAGTGTGTAACTCTTCATGAACAAGTGTAATCCTCCTATAAATAATACATTAATTTATTTCCAATTGTCAAAATTGCACATTTGTTTATAGAATGATTTCACTTGTTCATGACGCACTTGTTCATAGGAGGATTTCACTTGTTCATGAGACAAAGGGCATTATTGTCTTCTTATTTGAAAAACTTATTTTCATTTTAATCCGCGGGTTTTGACTGAAATTTCAGAATGTTTTGGGATTTGACTGACATTAATTCCCTTACTTGGTCCTCAAATAAAATTCTCCCTTATTTTTTTATGGGTAGCCAACACAAATAACTATTTTTAGGTGAAAAATTAGACATTATGATTTTTTTTTTAAGAAATATAAAAACTTCGTTAACCAGCCGTTATCTACATGGATGGAGAAAAATGTTTGACCCGAATGGGAGATGTGGCAGAAATGGAAGGTGGTATGTCCCATGGATGCCACTCTTTTATTTTTATTCTCTCTTCACAGCTCTGTGTCTCCCTCCTACCCGTTCATGGCTCCCTAAACACCAATTGACCAAGGCAGGCATGTGGTGGTTGAGCGGGCTGAAAGTGATAGTCGTGATTGGAACAGAGTTTCTTCGAAGTTTCCATTTCAGAGTCAGGTTTGGAAACCTTGGTGCGCATTCTTATTCGAGTACGTATTTCGCTGGGTATGAAGACTATATATGTCGGCCTCATCGGACTTTGTGTTTGATTCAGGCAATAAATCAATGCAGGGAGATTGACAGCTGTTGAAAGCATGGAGAAGCAAAAGAGGCAGAAAAGGACAGTGAAGGAAGCCAAGCCTGTAGTCTTAAAATTTGGCTAAAATGCATTTTGACTATAATTTTGGGTGCCCAGAAGTAGGGAATGAATAATCACCCTCTGGCTTTGTTTTTTTCCCTTACTTACACATATACGTTTGATTTTCTTTGGTAGAAATTTGGAAGTTTATTTCAGATTGAATTATGCACTACATGATGGGTGATCCACTTTTTTCACTAAGTTTATGGAGGGTAGAGAGAAGTAGACGATCGAGGTTGTTGGAGATCAGATCAGTAGGCATCTATTGCAGAAGATGAAAAAGGTTAACAAGAAGAGAGATTTTGAGAAGAGAAAGGAGGAAGATGACAGAGAAACGAGGAGTGGGGATGGGTGAGAAAAATGGCATGGCTTTCAAAAAGAAAACGTAGCATTGTTCAAGTGAGGAATGTGGGACCCACAATGCAAGAAAAAGTGACGGTGGTTAGGAATAGTGAAGGGAGTTGGTATATTTAGTATAAAAAAATTCATAATATATACTTTTACAACTCAAAATACTTATCTGTATTGAGTACTCATATATATAATCATATGTTACATCTGATTATCATTATATTGTTTTTGAACATCAAACAATTATTGACAATTAAATAGACAAACAATGCTTATGCTTATTGATAAATAGGAAATAAAAAGGGATAATGGCATCTGGGTCCTCAAAGGTGGTTGTTAACATCAAGATTTTGAAATCTAGACCGGTCAGTGAACCGGTTGAGGTATTGGGTAAAGAGTTAGTGGGTCAGATCGAAGTCAAATCGGGACTAAACCGGTGAGAGAGAGAAGATTTCAGGGTTATTAATATAAATTTCTTAAGAAAAAAAAAAGACTGGTTT
>JBAGKO010041643.1:0-10178 GCA_037177275.1 Acacia concinna | reverse complement strand
CATCTGGGTAAATATTTTTAAAACTATTGCATTTCGGTATTTATTTATTTTATTTATAATATTTCAATAAAAAAGCCGTCAGCGATTTCTTCTTTAAGTGCCAATAGATAAATATCGACTAAGTACTCTTTAGACAAATCCAATAACGCCGCTAGCAGGTCGAACTTAGTGTTGAATTTTGTTAAAGAGCCCGTTTGTTGCAACCGCGTCAGATCACTCATAGGTTTCTCGAAGGTAGGGTAATACTGGAAAAATGGGCTAACCTGAGCCTGTCGGGCCAACCCATGTTGGGTTACAGGTAGAACATTTTAGGCTCAAACAACCCAACATCTGACGGGTTGCATTTTGGCAGCCTAAACCCGAATGATAGGACCCGTCAGCCTGACATGCATGTCTTGAGAGTTTAAAAGCATAAAAAACGCTAAAATGTACTAATCTCAATTGAATTGAAAATGTATACAACGGTAATGCCACCTTCTCCTAAGAGGATGTGGTGCAAAATCCAAGTTCAATCCACTAAAATAAGTCTTATGAAATTAAAATAATTTACAGAGCCACAAATTTGTAACACATGACAATTGATTAATTATCAAACAAAAAACTTCAAATCTTCCTCTCAAGTCTCAATCTTCAACAATGGAATGCTAGATGCTTCTCTGTTCTATGTTATCCTAGTTTGTAAACTGACTGAAGTTAGCAACTCCTAATGGTCGATAGTTACATAATCCTTACCTGATTGTCTGAAAGTGAGGGAATAGAGGTCGGAGATGAAGTGAGTCTCAGAGAATCAAATCCACTGAGATGTAAGGACCTAGAAACTCACTCATTCAAAAGAGTGTTAGTATATGTGCTTTGCCAACGTCATCGCTTGAGAGGTATAAGGGGTAGGGTCGTGACCTGCCGACTCAGATCTGAGAGGGCGAAAGGCCGGATGGGTGGATGCCACCTACTGGGGAAGAGTGGGTTAGTGGGAGAGGATCAAAGGAGTAGGAGTGGCTCATTGCTGCTAGCACTACTCACTCGTCCATTGGTCCTGCCTTCACGGTGACTCATTCTATCGTCAGAGAGGTAAAGAACATCATTAGAGTGATCCCTGTTAGCCTTCTGGCTTAACCGCAAGTGCACAGGTCGCAAGTAATATAAAAAGATTATTTCCATGAGAACTATGACAAAATAAGCATTAATTATCTTAATTAAATTCTCAATTAGTTTGAGCGACTGTATTTTAAAGATTTAACTAACTAACTATTTTTAAAGAAATAATAATTAAAAAGGTAAAAGTCAATTCCTTTTCTTTAAGATTGGAGAAACCTAAGGTTATTATCCCCCTTGTATTTCAATAATATTTATTTGGATCCTTTCTTTCATTTATTTCCTAAGATCAATTATGCTAACCCAGAATACTATTTTATCTATAAGTGCTCTCTCAAGTCTCCAAATAGGTGTTTAACTTAATTAATATATTAATTTCTTAATAAATTAATTAAATCCTAATTCCTAATCAAATCCCTTTTTTCGCTATGTGAGGTCAACAAGTATATCTCTATCTTGGCAACAGAATTATCCATTCATCATGCAAATTTCAAATTCTCACACGATTAAACCTAAATTATATATTTAATTTAGCTCTCTCAAGCATCAATCAAATAAATTAATCTATCTTATTAGTGGCCAATTAATATGAAGCATTAAGTTCAGAGTAAAATCAACATAAAAAAAATTATTCATAAATAAAAGAAAGGGAAAAATAAAATACTCAATGTATACAAGGGTTCAAATAATCCCAAAACAAATAAATGTAGCTACTCATGTTCGTGAAAAAATTCAACATTAAATGCCAGCATTAGCAATTCATTGTAAAATTCAGAATCACAAAAAGAGGAGAAAGATAACTGCTCAAACACAGTGTAGGAAGCAGCGACGCAGTTACGTTCTTCTCAGTCAGCAACTCCAGTTCAAATCGAGGCCTCTCACCCCTGCGATTGTATGATTCTCGTTTTCCTTTTGATCAGAGTCGTCACTCTTACTTCAGCTCCAGCTAATTAGAGAGGATAAATCACCACAGGTAGCTCTCTCTCTCTCTCTCTGATTGCTCCATTCAGATTCTCTGTCAAAAACTTTTGTGATTGTTTTGTTCTGCGTCTCCCTTTTATCGTGCTCTTCAGATCCCCATTCTTTATTTCCCGTATGTCTTTTCTCCTGATCTGATTATGTCTTGATCTCTTGAAGATTCTTGATCCACCATTGCTCTTATCATGCGCGTCTTTTATTGGTCGTGAAGATGGTTACCAAATTCTACAGATAATAATCCCAAATACCCATGCATATCTCCAAGACAACTTAATAAAAAAATTAAAATAATAGATGGATAGGAAAGGGACTTACGGTATTTGGTAGATAGGGAAGACAATAATAACAATAATGATAATAATATATATTTATGATATTATGTGATTCATTTTGTTTTTTATATAAATTATTATCATAATTAAAATAATTATTTCCACCCTAAATTTTGATATTTATAATGAAATCCCTTAAATTATGCTTTATATTAGTATCTTATCAAAATCTTATCTAAATCCCTTTAATTGATTATGGATGACTCCAAAATATATTAAAATATATATTAAATTGATCTAAAAATAGGGGGTCATCAATCCCCTCTGCTATCAAGAAAAGAGAGGGAGAGAGTGACGTACTGGCGGTGAGGTGGAAGACCGAGGAAGTAAGGGTGAGCCGGTGACAGTGTTGGTAAAGGCCTGAATTTGAGTAAGAGCTAAGTCGGACTGAGGGAGCACGACAGTGTGAGCTAAGATCTGACTTTTGAAAGAATGAGATACCAAGGGAGTGTATGTGTGGAGGAGGACAATGACACGAATTTTTTTAAAAATATAGGGCCATCCATTTAACCCATAGGTTAAACGGTTTATACCCGTTTAGCCCAAAAATTAACGAGCTAGCAATCCCATAACCTGAACACGTTAATTTTTACAGGTTGAACCCGCCTTCTCACCTTGAGTTACTGGTACTACTTTTGAGTAATTGAACATAGTTCGGCCACATTGGAGGGTATAGCCCCTATCTTTTCTTAGTTGTGACGTGCCACACAAACATATCATCATCTAGGTACATGGACGCTATTTGAATCTTGGAGTTTCTCAGAGTGTCGTCAAATTCAAAGAACCTTTCACACTTCAAGATCCAATTATTAATGTCTGTCCCTTAGTACCGTGGGAATTCCATTTTTGTGAATTGTGTGGGCCACTGGCAACCATTGTGTCCGTCCCCATTTCTTGGATTCCTTACGAATCTTACTTCATTTTTTGGTTGTGGTCAATGATCATGGTTATTGAGGGTCGTCTGCAACATGGTGAGAAACAACTCACGACCCATTGCCCACAAATCATCATTGAAGTTTCACATTGATGCCTAGAGTTCATCGACACATCCAACTTATGGAGTTTGGTTAAGTCCAAGTCCTGCAACTTTGTCAAGTCAAGGTCTTGTAATTTGGATTAGATGGCATGGATTTTGTCTTCCATCTCAAATTTTGAATTTCTTGAACCTTGGCTTTGAGTGTTGGCCATGCATCGGCGTGTAGCAACGAGAGGGTCAAAGGAGGGAAGTCTTTGATACTGATGTTGTGATATTTACTCAAGATTGAAGAAGGAGAGATTAGGGAAAGAGAGAAGAACAAAAGGGAGAAGAGAAACAGAAGTAGAACGAAGCCCGCAGGGTGATTTCCAATTACCACAAGACTAAAGAGTCATCTGATTTACATGAGTATATCTTATTTATAGATAGGATAAGTAGTTAGAAAATAACAGAAATAATAGAGCACTAAACTTAACATGCCACTTTAGCTAACAGCTAACCATAATATTCAAATTAATCAATTCCTAATTACACAAATCCCTAATTACAACCTAATATTTATTCTATAACAGTTAACATTAACGTTTTTATTCTCTTTTTTCCCACTTTCATGATTACATAAGCTTCTTACTGCCTCTTTTAGTACTATAAGTTAAGGTATTAGACAAAGATCTAACCGTCCATTAAATCCTACACCCTCCGCTACTTTTTATCTTTCTCTTTCTTGAGATTGATCTTCAATATAAACAACTTTTTTTTTCTTAAAATTTAAACTACATTTTCATCTTCTACTTATATTAAATAGATACCTTTATGTTAATTATATCGCATTCACCACTAATTTTCTTTCATTTAATAATTTATTACACATTCTCTCTCATCTTCTCATATTTTCTACTCATTATATTTCATATATTATATATTTATTCTCTCTCCTATTGTTTTTTATAAATAGGGGCATATTTAGAAAAGATATGACATTTTTGACATATTTATTGCTTTTACTACTAATTCATTTTCTTCAATTAAAAAGAAAGTTGTTTATAAAAAATAGTGAATGGAGGACACAATATTATATGAATTAGCAACTAAACCTTTTGTGTGGGCAATGAACTGAGGAAGACTTTTGCGTCTCGTGTCAAGTTTTGTGTGAAGTTTAAGACAAAAGACTTGACCAGTAAGTTTAGGAGGAGATTTGGCCCAAGATATTTTTGAGGTTAGATCATTGATGTTATCATCTTGGGATTTAGAGATAATTCACTCTCACATGAAGCAATGAAGCAATTAAATGTGCAGATTTTTTTTGTCAAGATGGCGCTGGAAGCAAGCACTGAACTGAGTTTACTTCAGTCCCCACCAGCTTATTGTTTGGATAAAATGTTAGCTGATGTAGAATAAGATTGATTGATGTTGATCTTTCCTATTTTTTGTTTGTAAAGTCATAGTGACTCATCCCACGGGATAACCCTTGTCTTATGTGTTCAAAAAAAAAAAAAGCTTTAGAAGAGATCTATTCCCTTCAGCAATTAAATCTTTGTCTGTGATTGCATTGCCAAGATTATGCTGCCTGTCACACACTGATTGTCTTCCATCTTTTAATTAAAGGGGAAGTGCATCAACTGTCCTCAAGTTCAAAAGGCACAACTACCTTTCAAAATCACAAGCAATAATATTACTGGACACGGTTCTTTCTAGTTGTTATTAGCCATACATGCTCATCAATTATCGTACCAGGCTTCTTTTAATAAGGATAGCTACTTTTCTTCTGCCGGGACCAATATGGGTGTGTTTGGATAGGAAATATTTATGCTGAAAGACAAAGCAGTTGATTTAGTGCTGAAAGGTTGACTTCATTTGTAAGACCGATTTCGCCCCCCCAACCCACGAACCACACACACACATGGAGAGTAGAAAATACTATTTTCCTTAATATAATATCTACTAATCTAATTGATTAAAGAAAATCATTAATATGGCATGTACTCCTTCTGATCTTAATTATAATGACCCGTTAACTTTTTTAGAGAATTTTAAGAAAGTTAATTATATTACTTTAAAATATTAAACTTTATAGTTTTTCTTTAAATTATATTATTTGACTTATGAATTAATATATAACGTAATAAAACACAATATATGATATGATTAAATATTGTAATTAGCTTTCTAAGGATTTTTCTAAAATTCTTCAAAAAATCAACGAGCCCATATAATTAGGACCGGAATAAGTATTTTTTAAAGGGTTAATATAACTTTTGGTTCTTCAAGGTTAACTCAATTTTAGTTTTGGTCCCTCAAGTTTATAATAGTTAGTGCATGAAGTTTAAAAAAGCCTTTGTCCTTGTCATTGAAAAAAAAAAAGGGACATAGTCTTGCCATGTTAATTCATATGATGTGCACTAATACTGTTGAAGTAGCATATACGGTATGTTTATTATGACAAATGATATGTCAAATGACATTATTTTAGTTAATTATAATGACATGGTCAAGGAATTGGTTCTCTGATTTTCTTTTTAAGTTAAATGTTTAACTTATAATTAACTAAAATAATATCATTTGTCATGTCAATTGTTCTAATAAGCATGCCACATAAACTACTTTAATAGTGTTAGTGCCATGTCAGATGAATGTCAAAGGAGGAAATAAGTTCTTTTCAAACTTCAGAGACTAACTATTATAAACAAAGTAAATTTAAAGGATCAAAACCACTTATTTTAAACTTCAGGGATCAAAACTATAATTTGGTCAAATTTGATGACTAAAAGTTGTATTAACCCTTTCTGAAACACCATAGTCATATTCTTTAATTCTCTAATTCTTCGTTTTTATAAATTTTTATTATTGAGAGAACATCAATAGAAGTAAATTAAGAAAATATTGACAAATATGATAATTATATTTTATATTTAAGACTAAGGCCAACTCTCTAAATATTTCATATATTAAGGATAAAAAGAATATTTATGCTAATGACGGTTTATCACTACAAACTAGATGTTACATTTAGGATTAAAGGAATAATTTTTTTTTACATTTAACATCTTAAAATATTTTATCAATAACAGTTGTCCTTCCCATAGAGAACCCATAATAAAGGAAGGATTAGTCATTGGTCTACCGGGTTAGGAATACGTTGCGAAAAAAAAAAAAATTATCAATAACACTAAACAACCTAAATTTTCCCATAAACAAAATCCCGAATCTATAAAAATCATAATTACTAGGAAGACTACAAAATTACTTTGAGATGCTAAATGTTACTCAAAAATGTTCTAGAACAATGAATGCCACTTAAAACCATACTAAAGTGAGGAAGTGATGCGTGTTATTGAAAAAAGAAGGGAGAATTTTATTGAGGACTAATGTAGGCAATTAATTTCAAATCAATCTTAAAAGATTCTAAAATATCGTTTATGGACTAAAGGTTAAAAAGTGAAATTAATTTTTATGGTGAATTGGCTAAATTATCCCTACCTTTTTTTTAAATAAAATAGTATATAATATTTTTCGGCCACCAGAGGTGGGCGGCCACTTGCCAGAGCTCCATCTTTGGACCCATGACTGGTGGCTAGTGGTTCAGCTAAGTGGGGCCCACCAATGTTGGCCAAGAAAAAAAAATTTCGGGCGAAGTAGGAGCCTTAGCACTAGGGTGGACTCCCTCTTTAATCAAGATATGCTCTACAATATGTGCGCGCGCGCGCGGGGACGCACATATGTATGTCGTACGTACATATCTATGTAATATACTTAAATTCTTACCCACTTTACATTTAATCAATAAGTGTTGTGAACAAGTCAAATATTTTTATTAACAAGATCAATAATAATACTAAACAAGTGTCTTACATCATCGTTAGTTAATATATGCAATACAATATATATATAGATATATAATAATCTTATATCACTGCCCGCTATACATTATTATCAACAAATGTCTCACACATAATGAACAAGCAGAAAAATCTTATGAATAAGTCAACTATTTTTATCAATAAAATAAATTAATTTTTTAAAGAAGATCAATTTTTCAAGTGCGTTATAAATTATGAGTAAATCAAATAGTTCTACAAACAAGTGAAATATATTATGAAGATAAATTAATTTATTAACAATTACTCATTTGTAGATGTCTTACACTTTACGAACATGTGGAATAGCTTATGAACAAGTTTTAATTAAAAAACTCTTTTGCCTTCAAATTTTAATAAATGTTTTAATTAATTTATCTCATTTCAAAAAATATTTTAAAATATAAAATTTTAGAAAATAGAGCTAGGTAGCGTTAAAAAAAATTAAGGGTAGGTTAGTTTTAATTTTTAGAATTTTAAATTTTAAACTAAGATAGATTAATCAACGCTTATATTAGAACTTGTAGGCAAAAAAAATTGTTAAAACTTGTTTACATAACTATTCCACTTGCTCATAGAACTACTTGACTTACTCATGATGTAAAAGGCACTTGAAAATTTGATATTCTTAAGAAATTAATTTATCTAGTTGATAAAAATAATTTATTTATTCATAAAATTTTTTTGCTTGTTCATTATTTGTTAGACACTTGTTGATAATAATATATAGTGGGTATGGATATAAAATTAATATATATATTATTACATATATTAACTAAAGAAGATATAAGACAGTTGTTGTTATTGTTGTTATTTATCTTGTTGATTAAATTATTTAACTTGTTTACTAGGCTTTTCTATATATTCATAATCTGTAGGACATTTATTGATTATGATGTAAAGTAGGTAAAGATTTAAATTTATTGTGTATATATATATATATATATTATAGTACCTATATTGATTGAACCACTTCATCCCTTTGGAGGGGTCCAAACCCCACTCCTCTCCTCTAAATAAAATTCTTCGAAAAAAACAAAAGAGGCTAATTTTTGAACCCCCATTCCCTTCTTGTCATTGGTGGACCCCACTTCACCAGACCATCTGATAAAATTAATTGCTAATGTTCCAATATTGTCGCTGTTATGTGCCAACGGCCAAACAATGTCTTCATTAACTGCATTTAAAGTTTTAAACAGGATCAGAGTACGAGCACGTTCCTACGAAGATAAATGTATGATACATCTCCCAGAAACCTGAATTAGCATACAGTCCTTGGTCAGCTCTCTTGTTGCATTCAATGCTTTCCACCAACCTCCAAACATTATCGTCCTCCTTCATCATTCCATCCAACACGCGCTTTGTACTATGTCCTGTACCCCTATGATCCTAGGTCTCTTTTTTTTTTTTTTTTCCAACCTTATCCTAGCCACCTAGGCATTTAAAGCTCTAATTTTTTTTTAAAGATAAAAGAACTTAGAGAAAATGGCAGCTAGATTCCAAAAATAAAAAATATCTATTAAAAAGTCTTCCTAAATTTGTTCTTTACTAAGAGATTCTTAGAGAATTTTGGGATATTATGTTTAGATATGAAATGATCTGCATGTCCCTGTATTTTCTGCACAGCATGTCAGAGGAGAGAAAGGAAAAATTCAAAAAACGTGCGGGTATTGTTCACTCAACATAAAAGATTTTAACAACTTTGCAGGCTGTGATGACAACTTCGTAAGCACGTTTTGACAACTTCTCAGACAGGGAAGTGTTCACTCCGCCATAAAAATTTTAACAACTTTGCAGGCCATGATGACAACTTCGAAAGCACGTTTTGACAACTTTTCAGGCAGGGACAATATTCACTCTGCCATAGAAAAATTTTAACAACTTATCAGGCCGTAAAGACAACTTCATAAGTACGTTTTGACAACTTCTCAGGCAGGAGTACTGTTCACTCCGCCATAGAAAAATGTTAACAACTTATCAAGCCATGATGACAACTTTATAAGTACGTTTTGACAACTTCTCATAACTAATATTGTTCACTTCACCATGGAAATTTTAACAACTTATCAGGCCGTGATAACAACTTCATGAGCACGTTTTAACTACTTGTAATGCATGTTTAGATGGATTTGTCATAACATGCATTACAAGTTGTCAAAAGGTGTATAAGAAGTTGTCACCCCAGCTTGATAAGTTGTTAAAAAAATTTTATGGCGGAGTGAACAGTACCCCCGCCAAAGAAATTGTCAAAAAGTGCTTACGAAGTTGTCATCACAGCTTGAAAAGTTGATAAAATTTCTATGGCAGAGTGAACGGTTCCCGGCCTGAAAAGCTGTTAAAACATGCTTATGAAATTGTTATCATGTAACATCCCACTTTTTGGGACCCTTACCTTCTCTCACAGTGGCCTTTGAAACCACTGACGTGTTCGTATGTCAAAATAGAAAAATTAAATATTTCGACACAAACAAACGAAGAAACAATTTTTCTCATTAACAGAGACACAAAACCAGAATTCATAAGATACACTGATCATATTATACATTATTATATGCCAAGAAACAAGAAAACAAAACTCTATCTCTAGCCTGTTCCTTTATCCTGCCTCTTTCCAAACTCTCACCTGCATTGTGAAGAGGGTAAAGTTTCTTAGGAAACCTCAGTAGCAGAATCGTAACCATAAACCACATAATGCAATGCATGTCATGCTATAAGTCATGCTCATAATTTACCTCTAGTGCCCTCTCTCTCGGCACATACTGTGCATCGGGAGCCTGCATGTGACTTAACCCAAACTCAAACAAATAGCCAAGACATAAACAGGGAGTCATACTTTTCATGCATACAGGCTAACACAACCATAACACATCATACAAGCATACAACAAACAGCAGACAACACAAAGCAATACAGGTTAAGGGTGGAGATTCTTGCTACCGTATACTC
>JBAGKO010041584.1:0-10180 GCA_037177275.1 Acacia concinna | reverse complement strand
ATAATTTAAATAATTTTTTTTTAAAAAAAGAAAACCGAGTCAACCCTGCAACCTGGCTGGGTTGACACTGGTTTGACTGGGTCATCAGTCTAATGACCAAACAGGACCGGTTTCATGGCAGGGTCGTCGGTTCTCGAGCTAACCCGGCCGGTTTGGTTTGGGTTTGAAAATATTGAATTTTACACAATTTTATTGTAGTTCTTCAATTTTATAGTGTCTTTTTATCCATTTGAACATTAATGTTGTTAAAAGAAAACGTTGACATGAAGATTTTAAATGTCGATAAAACGTTCTCAAGTACATACATGTTAAGTTTTATTTTTAAAAGGGTTAAGTTGCTTAAATAGTCATCAACTTTTTTCAAAAGTGTAAAAATGACAATGAACTATTTTTTAGAGCAAAAGTAACCATGAAGTTTTAAAAATGGTGCAAAATCATTAAGTTACTGTAGCACCGTTAATTTTTTATAAGGGTTTTCTACTGTAAATTAACGGTTTGCTACAGTACTTAATGGTTTTGCACTATTTTCGGAAGTTCATGGTTACTTTTTCTCTAAAAAATAGTTCATGGTTATTTTTACATTTTTGAGAAATGTTGATGGCAATTTAAGCACCTTAACCCTTTTAAAAATAATAATGATATTATGGAAAATCAATTTTTGAAACTGATAGTGTTAGGGTTAGAAGATTAAAAAAAGGACTAATAGTGCACTTCAACATATTTGTTATTTTGCGTTCTTTCAATTAAGATATTATTGGTAATGTCCCTCATTTACGATAACAGAACTAAACATTTATAATTGTGACTAAAATTTATAAATATCCCCACAAACTCTTGTATCAAGTGTTCCTAAAAGAAAGTGTTTATTATTGGGTTAATGTCCCCCCCTTTTTTTTTTGCAAAGTATTTGTAAATGAGCAATGGGTAATGAAATATGAAAGGGTCTTCCAACTTAGCATGCCATCTTCACATAAGGCATGGTGTCAATACTCCTTTTAATACACTTTGGCTGACATTGAGAAAAATAAAAAATTGGGTTGCTCATTGCTTATTACGGATACCTCTTGTTGACGCACATTACCTTTAAACCATGCTCCCTCCAGTCTTAAATATAAGACTTATTATGGGTCTTATATATAAGACCGGAGGGAGTATTACATTTACTTCTAAAATTATACAATAACCATTGTTCATTTGTTTGTTACTTTTATGTATAATTTTTTATTCCTTGTTAGTTTCTAATTGTTTGCCGCACACACATCACATATTGCTCTAAGTATAAAAATAAGTCACTTATATTTAGAACTGGCAAAACGAGTTGAGCCCATCTAGCCAACTTGTTTAAACCTTTTTAAGTCAAGGGATTGAACTTGTATTTTATATGGTACAAAGAGAAATTGGGTTTAAAAAGACTGGCCCTTTTATTTGGGCTGATGGTTAACCATTTTAATATTTTAATAAATTTTTCAATAATATATGATTTTTTTACAAATTTATAAATTGTTTATATCATGACTATAAATAATTATGTGTGTGTGTCTTGGCCAAAAAATTGAGATATGTAGCCTTTCAAATTATTTTACTAATATTTATAATTTGAATTCAAAATTTTAAGACTTTTTAAATTTTTAATATTTCAAAAAATTTAAAAAAATGATTAATTTCAATAAATAGCATGAAAGTCTAAGGGCCGACCTTGAATTCTCATGTCTAAGGGTCGAGTTTCAATAATTAAATGATTTTATAGTACGTAGGTTTTTTAAGCCATACCCTTTTGGATCGGCCTTATAAAGGCCGGCTGGCCCTTATTAACAACTCTACTTGTATCTCAAATGCATTAAATAGATAACATTTTCTCCATTTGCCCTAATTAATTTTTTTTGTATATCTATATTTAACAAATTATTTTCACACTTCCCTCTCCTCTCATTCTATTTCCGATAGAAATTAAATGGGCCAATGAGCTTTAGCATAATTGGCACCACCTCTCCATATGGTGAGAGGTCACAGACTTGAGTCATATAAGGTGTGTGTTTATGTTCTGACATGTACCTTTCATTTTATAGTATAATAAATGTTTAACTAAATATTGCAATCCTCTTTTTTTTTTTTAAAGGGAATCCAAAAAAAAAAAAGACAAGTGAAATAGGAAAATCCTAATTCAGTACACTGTAATCAGGAAATCCCAAATAATCTTTTTGTACTTTTTTGCGTAATTACAAAAATACCACTGAATTTTTAATAACACGAGTATCTTAATTCACAATAAGAGTATATCAATTAACAATATCAGCACAAACAACTCATAGTGTAAATACGTAGTACCTAAATGCTTCTGATGTTGTTAATTTAAATAATTGTGTTGTGAATTATGATATTCGTGTTGTTAAAAATCCAGTAGCATTTTTGAAATTACGCAAAAAAAAGTATAAAAAGATTGATTTAAGATTTTCCTATTTCCCTTGTTTTTGTTTTGGAATTTTCCCTTTTTTAAATGATGGTTAATAACAATAAGTGTTTTAAAATTATAACATTTTTTTATTCAAATATTCTTATTTATAAAGCATAGTGAATAAGAGAGAGGAAAAGAAATTTATTATAATAAAGAGTATTGTAAAAGAGAATAAATAATGAATATGGTAGAAGAGTAATAAATATGATTGTACAAGAGAGAGAATACGTGGTGTTAATATATTAATATTAAATAGGATGATTAATAAAGGCAAAATGAGAAAATAAGAAGTAAAAAATAAAACATTCTCTGTTTCTTATAATATGAAGTAGAGAATGTGTGACGGTTGTTTTTTTATATTATGAAACCGAGGGAGTATATTGTGTGCTTATCATTTGATACTATAAAAGAATAATTTTTTTTTGCCCGACTATAAAAGATTAGAAATTAATAGGGTTAAAGTCAATAAAATATCATTAATTAACCTACAAACGAGTTATATTTTAAACCACATTTTTTTTTCTTACAAGTCATTTATATTTAGACAAATAGTGAAAGACTAAGGGTGTGTTTGGAGTAACGGTGAGAAAAGTAACTTATTTGTAATTAGACTTTTGCAAAACTCAGATTGGATAATAAAAGTTAGATTGTGTGATGTGATTTATGTTTGGATTGACGGTAGTATAATTTATTTATCTAAAAGTGAAACTTGTTTAGTTAATATGTTGAAAAGTAATTTTTGATGGGAAATGACTGAAAAGGATATGAGTCATATTATATATTGTGTTTTATTATATTATATATATTAGTTCATAATTTAAATAAAATAGTTTGAAAAAAAAACAATAAATTTTTTTGTTTTAATGTAATGTAATTAGTTTTTTTTAAAGATTTTCTAAAACAAATCAATTGAGTCTTATAATTAGGACTGAAGGGAGTATATATTATATATAAATATATTATGAAATTTATGAATAAGTTATAACATAAAAATAAAAAATATTTTTTTAAAAAAAATCATTCAAATAAGCAACCGTTCACATAAATAACTTATTCAAAAAAGAAAAAAAAGGAGAATTTCAATAAAGGACTGCAGTTGGGAAATAATATCAGCGTAGCCCATAAACAAGTGAATGGGTCATATGAACATGGATTTTTCTTGTTCATATAGTCCATCCATTTATTTATGAACTGCGTTGACATTAATTCTTAACTGTAGTCCCTTAGTGAAATTCTCTCAAATAAGAAAACTTATAGTACGTAAATTAGTTTGAGAGAAAGTCTAACCAAACGCATTAGGCCCAAAACCTCCAAGCAAAGAAAGTCCAAGTATGCTGTCACAAAAACATAGTCCGATTCAATGTATCTTAGGATGGATAATTAATACTTTACTACTCCTACCTTTTTACAAGTAACCTTTTTTTTTTTTTGGGTTAATGTGTAATTTAACCTCTAATATTTTCAGAGAGGAGTGATTTCAGTTTTAACGTTATTTTTAGTCTAATTCTAATTATAACATTATTTATTTGGGGCAATTCATTTTTTTACTAATAGATATGTTAAGTTTATTGTTAAGTAAAGTTTGTTGATCAAAGATGAAGCCATGTGGTTGATGAGTTGGATAAAATAATATGAGGATATGAATTAACATATTTGTTAAATTGATTGTTAAATGCAATATATGATTGTTAAGTGAGATTGGTTGACCATTTAACGTTATTTATTTGAAATAATTTATATCCTTATTATATTCTTTAATCCAGCTCATTAGTCACATGACCTTATCATTGGTCAACAAACCTCTTTTAATAGTCAATTTAATAGATTTATTAGTGAGGATATGAATTGTCCCAAATAAATGACGTTGGGATTGAAATTGAGTAAAAAAACAACGCTAGGACTAAAATTGCTCATATCTAAAAATGTTGGGGGTGGGGTAAATTACACTTTAACCGTTTTTTTTTCATTTCAAAAAATGAAATAGTAGTTAAGATTAGTTAAAAATAATGATTGTATCAAATATGTCATGTCTTTTCAAATATACTCCTATTTATGAAAATGGGTAGGAGAGATAATGAATATAAAGTATGTAAGAGAGAATAAATGGAAAATATTAGTGAAAATGTGTAATAAATGATTATATGAGAGATGGTTAGTGGTGAGTAGGGAATAATTATTATAAAAGTATATATTTAATAGGGGTAAAAAAAGAAAAGATAGTTTAAATTTTAAGAAAAAAAAAGTTGGTTATATTAAGGATCAAATATAAAAAAGAGAAAGTTGGTTATAAAAAAAATCGGAGGAAGTATATAATTTACTTCCCAATGTATGAATCTCAGGATACACAACAACAACAAACAACAATAAATAATTCCTCTGTCCTAAATTATAAGATACGTTTTACTAAATCTTGTGATTTGAAGTAGCGGTTATGAACAATAAGTGTGTCAGAATTACTTTTTTATACTAAAATACATTATTAATGAGGATATATGAAATAAAAGAGATGATACCCTTATTCAAGTCTACTATTCTCTTCCCCTTCACTCTCTCTCTCTCTCTTTTTCAGGAATGATAATTTTTATGGTCAAATATAAGCATCAATTCATTGATATTAAATAAGACAATATTGGAAAAAAGAATTAAAACACAAGACATTTTTCAAATGTTTCTTATATTTTGAAACGGAGTAAAGGTGTTGTTTGTCTCTTAAACTCCTTTGATCTTATATATAAGACACTTTCAATATTTTTCACACAGACTAAGGAAAACCTTAAATCTCATTAACTCTTCTATGAAATTTAACAATTTAACAATTTTCCAATTCTATCCCTATTTAATATGAGTATATAGAGTTAATGTGTAAAAATACAGATGTGATTTTCTTAAAAACATACACAACACCAAATGTTTTTTTTAAGGCAAAAATAAAATTATATAGTTTTTAAAATGGGGCAAAAGTCACATAATCAGTTAAACTGAGAACGTTGACTGTGAATTTGGATTTTTTTTTTTACTAATAAGATGACGTGCAGCCTGATGTGTGGAGAATGAAGAAGCCATCTGGAACAGTGATATGGTTTCAATTTAGGCTAAGTAGAGAATTTAGCAGTGTAGACAAGGCAGAGGCGAACTTGGAGAGATCAACGAAATTTCATGCCCGGAGCTGCTCCTGCAGGACGGAAAGCTTCGTGCAAGTATTTCCAGAAGCGATTGAAACCCATAGTGCAGCAGCAAGACTTGTGTTTCCAGCTTTAAGAACCAGTTTGGGCATTTCCAAGTATCACAATTATTGCCTTAGGTGACGAAAAATAAGAGATTTTTATGGTGGGTTTGACAAGTCTGGTTAACTAGCCCGTTTCAACAATAATTTTAAATAAAAAGTGATTTTAGAAAAAAAAAATAATTTATTATAAATAACTTGTATTTAGATAGAAAGTAACAAAAGTGATTTTTATTGTGTTAGAACTTTTTGAAACATCTAAACAAATACCCAAATACATATATTGTATTTGGTATGATTTATTTGGACTAAATAAGATCTTATGCATAAAATACGAGAAAGACCTATTCCACATACTTACTTCGTATTCCGCAAATAAGATCTTATAACCCCTAAATAAGTTATTTCAAACAAATACTCAAAGTAACTTATCAACCTCACCCAAACACCCATTGGTCACTTTTACCCTATTTTTGAAATCATACAATTATTTTTGTCCTTAAAAAAAATTGGTGTTGAGCGTACATATGAAAATAATCACATATATATTTTTATATTTTAACTCTAATACATATAATATTAAATAAAGATAAAGTCAATATACTAATAAATAGAGTGTAAAATTATATATTCATATCAAAATTTTAATAGAGGAGAATTCCATTTAAATACCTTCTGAAATTCAAAATTTTAAATCAGTCTTGTTATTTATAAAAGTAATAGGTTTACATGTAAGAGTAATGATTTTCAAAACTCAATTTTATAAAAAATTACTAATTTGACATTTTAAAATTTAGAAGAAATTTTTTTAGAATTCCCCCTTTAAATAAAGTGCCTCATAAATAAAATTAAAAAACTTTTCTCTTTACCAAGACAAGAAGAGAAATTTGGGACGGAGGGAGTAATAATAATAAGGAATCCATGTGTTTCTTAAAGCGCGCATGCATTTATGACTGCTGTTGATTTTATTATGGTTAGAGTTGGACGGCCATCTAACAACAGCTACCTGTCTAGAAAAATCCTCTTCATAAATAATAATAATAATAATAATAATAATAATAATAATAATAATATAGCTACTCTCTCATTCAAAATACTCGTATAAGAAGTCTTCTTTCTACAAAACAATTTAAATATAAGAAGTTGACAAGGTAATTAAAGAGTGCTTTTCACTTATACTCTTCGTTAGAGAGACATGTGACAAACGATAATTGCATATTTGAAAATTATTTTTTTACTAACGAATAAATTAGATAAATTTTATCAAATTTATAATATATTAATTGAGTTAACTAATATTTTCTAATTATTGTGAATTACTCCATTTAATCTTTTTTATAAATAACTTTCTTTCTTTTGGGCTTGATCCTTAACAGAAGCAAATTTCTTTTCCTGTTTAAAATTTAAACTTCCTTTTCCTTTTTTTTTCCCTCTTAAATAGATACATTTATATTAATTATCCTTCATTCATCATAAATTCTCTTTCATTTAATAATTTATTCTCTCATATTTTCTACTCATTATCTCTCATACTATATTTTCTATTAATTCTCTCTTATACTCTTTTTCATAAATATAGGTATATTTAAAGAAGATATGAAATTTTTGACACATTTTTCGTTTTTAATAAATCTTAACTAACAGTTCATTTTTCACAATTAAAAAAAAAGTTGTTTATAAGGAGGATTGGAGGGAGTAGTTAAGAAAGTTTATTTTAAATATGAGAAAATAGTCATTAGTTTCAGAAACAAATACTGCTGTCTAACGCTTTATTATGAAGCACCTGCAACCATGTTACCTGAACTAATGAGATAAGGTTAGGCATATTTAAATATCTAACCCAATTTTATTTTTTTAATTTTTTAAATTTATTTCCATTACCGCTCAACTTTGTTACGCTGTGGTGATGTTGTCGTCTAGAGAAAAAAGTTCTTTTCGTATGGGATATATATTTGATATGACACAGGTACACTTGATATATATATATATATATATATATTTTACAGATTCATCTATATTTTATTGTTGTTTTTGTCCATACGTCATATATTTTAAGGTTATATATGTATATATATGATGGTTAAACAATTGCCACATATTTGTCAGATATATAACGATTTTCTATATTTACCCACCATATATTTTAACTCATATATGATAGTTGTAAATAAAATTACCGTCATGAAATACTGTATAATTTCATGATTTATGACGGTTGTTTGAACAACCACCATATATTATGTCTAAAAAAATTTTACACCACATGGACACTTTCAATCAGCCTTCTTGCGTTCATATGCAATAAAACAACAAGTATATATCATATAGCTAGTAGATAGAATTTTTGCTAAAGTAAACATATACATATCAATTATATATATATATATATTGATGATAATCATAAATATAAACAGACACACACACACACACGACCACAAGCTGCTAATAATAATAATAATAATAATAATAATAATAATAATAATAATAATATATATATGTGTGTGTGTGATCATTAATATGTATATTTGTATTGATTTTGTGATCAAATATATCTATTTATAGTAACACATCATCAAGAGTGAATACACAGGTACACAAAAGAAATATGAATTGAATGAATATAGCTAATAATACATGCATATATACAAAACAAATATACATAAATAACAAACAACGTAGCTAGAGGTTTTATTACATATATTCATGTATATATGTTATATATATTACAAGTTAAGTACATATATAGCTAATCAAGTGTGCTGTTTTCTTTAATTTGATTTAATGATAATGCCCTTTTTAGTTATAATTATTTCTCAACAAATTTGCTAACCAAATTTCCCCAATTTGATATACATATTCCTTCGTTGTGATCATACCTAATGTACAAAGCATCATCCTCATTGATATGTGTTTCAAGAGATGACGACCCTTGGAAAGGATCATTCTCACTGAATTCATCACCTCCTATATATTTATCATTTTTTTTGTTGGAAAGCATAAGAATTGACAAACTTTTATTTACAGGGTTTAGAACATATAACACTTGTTTAGCTTGAGTAGCCAAAATGAAAGGCTCATATGTATATCCGATCTTATTCAAATTCAATTGTATCAACCCTAACTCATCCACTTTTAAAGCAGTTTTATTGTCAATCCACATGCAGCCAAAGATCGGAAGATAAAGTTCTACATAGTCCAACTCTCAAATGTGTTCAACCACGTTAAAGTACGACACATTCACATATATATGATTCTTGTCTTTTGCACTTGATAAATGCATTGTACCAACAAGAACAATATAATGACTCCACTATTTTGCATTTTGCTTTTGGCATCTTGGTCTTTAGTGTATAAGGTGTATCGATTTATGGTATAGCTAGAAAAAGAATGCACATGTCTACTTGGGCTACATGACAAGAACTTTACTTTCTCTGATAACTCTCCATATTCTATACACTTAATGCATATTTTTAAAGATATTTGGAGAGTTATCTAAACAATTTTAAAAGATTTTGGTGAGAATTTATAAAATTTCAAATTGGTGCATCTTTTGTGGGATTTCAAATAAAATATAAGTTTTCAACATATGGAAAGAAATCATTAAAAAAATATTAAATAGAGGTTTTCAAAAAGAAAAAAAGAAAAGAAAAGAAAAGAAATAAAATCAGTTCAGATTTTATTATTATTATTATAGCTTTTATCTAATGTCAGACACGACTTTGCAAAAGAAAAAAGGAAATGAATGGGAGACCAGTAGCGCAGCGTTTTGAATGGAAAGGAGTGGAAAGCCTAAAAGGGAAGGAGAGATGCGTACATGAGAAGAGTGAGCAGCGGCGGAAGAGTGGAGCACTGTTCATGGCTTCTAAAAGAGGAGATCTACAGCTAAATAAAAAAAAAGAATAAGAGCGGTGAGAATCACTGACGCGTGAGAGGAAGTAGCCACAATATTTAGAGAGGATCAGCACTGTTCATCACTCTTCGGCATCTTCTTCAATGAGCTGAAGTAAAAAAAACCAGAGCAAGAACCAGAGGGGGTGAGAAAAGAAGAGAGTGTGTGAGAAAGAAGAGGAGCAGTTGCATGATGATTCAGAGGAGGCTCCTTTGTTTAGTTTATTCCCCTTCCTCTATTGCTATTCTTTGTGGTTGAACTCTGATTTTTATATTGCTGTGATGACGTTTAATCTAGTAATATGTAGTTAATTTTGTTTAGCAACCTAGAGAAACTATAAACTTATTTAGTTTATTAGACTTTGTTTTACTGATTAGTTATGTTTTAATGTTAATTTTGGTTACTTAATATTGTCTATTTTTTTTCATCTACTTAATGCTTGATCACCATTAAGTATGAATTTGGGTATTAGGATTTTCCTTGATGAATGTAATTTTAATTAGGCTCTGAGACTAAGTAATATGAGATTAGATTACGATCTAATTTGTGATTAGGATAGACATATACCTAATAGCCCCATATAATTGTTGAAGAGTGTATTTGAATTGTTTTGCCT
>JBAGKO010041573.1:0-10180 GCA_037177275.1 Acacia concinna | reverse complement strand
CATCGTTGGAACAAGGAGCACTACAAGCGAAAGAGTCGATGTCACCACCCTCGGGGCCATCTACTACGGACGGCTGGGAGGTGCTGGGTGTTGGAGTAGGGGTTTGCAAAGTAATGCGAGGGAGTGGCGGGATCTCTGGCGCGTTTGGCATACTCCTCAGTAGAGTGTTCGCTATATCTCGCCACTGGGACTGGTACGCATATTGCTCATCCAACTGAACCGAGATCGAGCTGACCATTGACCCAATTTGGCTGGAGACTCGCTCATCCAGCCGCTCAACATACTCAGACTAGCTGGCAAGTACTCCCTGAGCTCATCCACCGTCGTGTCGCTCCACCTTCTCGAGCCAGAAGTCCCCACTCGGGATGTCTGCGACTCGCTGCCCTTTCCATACACCATGGTCAACCTCACCCCTAACCCCATACCCCTGACGTGTTCTGAGTGCTCAACCTTACCGACACTCGCTTTCAAGGGTGCAGTGGGATCCATGGCAGACCCCTGGGACTCTGGCGGCTAAGACTTAAGGATCTCAGTCGCGTACTGATGCATCTTGGCCTGCAGACCATGCTTAGTTAAAAATATAATCATACTAAAAAATAAAAAATTAAAAACAAGAAATTAAATAAAAAATACATGGCAAAAAAAATAAAAAATATATGAAGGAAAAAAAATTAAAAACAAATAAAAAATAAAAAAATATATATTAAATATTAAATATGTATCCGTCACAAATTACATTATCAACAAATGAAATGAAAGTACATTTATAAAAAAAAATTAAAACAAATAGTATATTAAATAAGTTAAATAAAATATTACAAATTAAATTATAATGAAATTAAATAATACTGTAATTATAACAAAAATTCAAAATACATACCAAACAAAAAAATAGGATACTTTATAAAAAATTAAATTATAATCAAAAGATATCAAATTCTAATTGAAATGAAATAAAAAATACGTGGCAAAAAATAAATAAATAAAAAATATGAAGAAATAAATTGAAATGGAATGCAAACTAAACAAACGGAATTAATTAAACTATAATTAATTATAACAAAAATAAAAAAATGTAACTAAAAAAATACAATATAACAACTTAAATTATAAATAGATGCAATATAACTACAACTATAACAAAAATTTAAAAAAAAATAAAAATACAAGAAGGAATAAAATATATAAAATAAATAAATTCAAATACAATGCAAATTAAACAAATAGAATAAACATATTATTATAATAAAATAAAAAAAATTACCATTCACAAAAATAAAATAAAGATAAATAAAAAATAAATTTACTCATAAATACATTTTAAAAAATAAAGTAAAGAAATGAAATAAAATATGAAAATTAACCTGACTGGAGTAGATATAAATGGATTTGAACAACATCTCAAAATTGTAGAAATTCTATGAAGTCACTCTGGGAGATAGAAATTGGTGAAACTTTGAAATGAATACACGAGGGCTATTTATATGATTGAAACTTGCTACATTTTTTGTGGTTTTTCAATGTAGTGGTTTTTTGAAAAATCGCTACAATAAATGCTACAAATGGCCTCGTATTTCGTGTAATATTTGTAGCAATTCTTCAAAACCCGCTACAAATTTCTAACAATTCACATTTTGTAGCGGCTTTTAAACAAAAAAAGACTACAAAATGCACACACTAAACATTTGTAGCGGTTCTTTGTTAACAAAACTACTACAAAGTTACCGCCACAAATGTCGCGCCAGCTTCGTGCCACATGGCATTAAGTTGGCACATTTATTTGTAGCGGTTTTTACCTAAAACCGTTACAAATGTTAACATTGCAGCAAATTTTAGTAGTTTTTAGTAAAAGCGCTATGAATTTTGCACTTTGTAGCAATTTGTAGAAATTGCTACAAAATTGCCTTTTTTTTTGTAATGATTTACCTAAAAGTGTCTTTTGATTTACTAAAAGGCATTCCAATTATATTAATTCCTAATTCCTTAGGCGACTAGTACTTAATTTGATTAATTTTAGTGCAAACCTAATAAGACTATATAGGGCCAGTATGTATATGTCTATCCTACAAGCAAATTAAGTATAAAAACTAATCCTACACAATTTAATTGAAGGTCTATTATAAATTCCCTATGTCTAGACTCCTTTAGAATACCAACATAATCTCAATCAGATGCCTCTTGTTTTAGGATAATTAATCACACAATTAAATTAACAAATATAATATCAAATCAATTAATGACAAAAATTATCCTCCACTAATCCATGATCAAACATAATCTCAATCAGATGCATAAATTGAGCATTCTCATGACTAGAATAATAGCTAACCAAAGACAAAATAAAAAGAAAGAGGAAAGAAGAGAAGAGAAAGGAGAAACAAAAACTCAATATTTGATCTTCATCTATCCTTTAAATCTTCTATATCTCCAAGCCTTAATATTCTTCCATTGAAATTCTAAGCTCATGTTTTCACCAACCCAACAAAAAAAAAAAAAGGAATACCTTACCCTATCAAGACTCATGTATATATAGCATTATGCATCTTTCTTTTTCTTTGCTTCCACGATGTTACTGGAAGTTTTGTGGGATCTTATCCAAATATTTTCACTACATTCTATTATATCATTTGTTTCAATTCTGTAGTGTTATTATATTTATATATATATATATATATATATTATTTTCATCGAAATCTCTACTACTTCTACTTTGACTTTTCTATCTTTTTCCCTCTCAAATATCCTACAATATCTCCTGCAAAATAAAGTAAGATATAAGTATATTTTATATCAAAATTCCTTTTATCCTTTAATTAAGTAAAGCATAGAATAATATATAAAAGACTATTGAATAAGTATAAAATATTAATAAATCTAATAAAATATATCTCAAATTCTACACTTATTTAATTATAAAATATATACTTATCAATATGATCCATAAGGCAAAGAAATACAAGAAAAAACTTGACATAAGAGGATTAAGAAAGGCTAAGTTATGCATTCCAAGAACTACATCAGCTATCTCAAGTATGTGACCAAATATAACAACCCTATTACTTTGCTCACCTAGAAGAAGGCAACCCTCAAGATGAAGGATTATGTATGGATTACTATTTTGGTAAGACCTACACTTGATGATTTGGTTACCCTCACTTTTTTTTTTATAATCACTAACAAATATGCTTTGCCTTTTGATTTGTAGTTCGCCTTTAACATAGGTGAGGAGAATCAGACATTTGTAAGAGGTTGAAGAAGAATAATTACCCCTACCGTGGAGGTCGTAAGGGGTATGCTAACGTCAAGCAGGAGATGTTAGAGAAGAGGGGGTCTCGTTAGATTTGACCATCTTTCGTTCAAAGTTGTGGGTTGTTAGATGACCAGGCAAAGACGACAAAATTTACAATCCTCTCATATAAGAGGTAACCACAAAATTTGATAAGTGTTGTTGGTTTTGATTCAATAATAATTTAGTTATGGTTTTGCTGGCTCTGGCCCCTAACCATGAAGTGCATCTAAATGTTCTTATAGGATAACTTGAGTCAAGAAGTTTGGGACTCTAGCATCCAGAGGATGAGGATATTTTGGAGTTAGCTCTAGGTCTAGACCACAATGGTTGGTATAGAGGTGTTAGTTATAGAGCCAGTAAAAAAAACCTTGAGAAGTGAACGAAGCCAGCTAAGCAACATGATCAACAAATAGCAACACTGAAGGCCATAACCAATAATCTCTAGAGGCATATTGAAGAACAACACCTGATAATTAATGAGTATGTCCCCCGGGATGAAGTGGGGAAGCAGCTGGGTCAACACACCACACCCCAAGTACCAAAGATGGCTGCACATCAATCCCCTCACACATTCTACCTAAGCTAGCAATTGCTTTAATAATGCTTTTTCATTTATCTAAACTTATTGTATTATATATCTTCTATTGATTTAGGGTGAGGCAAATGTTAAGTGTCTAGCCGATAGCCCCGTGTAGAATACAGTTGCTACCGGCCACATGTATAACTTATCAGAGGAGCACACGACGATCCACAGTCAACCACTCCTTGATAAGCATGTTAAGGTAGTGCTACATACAATGCTCAAACTTGCCTACATCCTCTTAGTTCCCACAGTAGATATAATTACTGTGGCAGGAAGAGTAGGGGGTTTTGTGCTTACCCAAAGCACCTCATCACCACCCCTACAAAAAACATGAAACTTAAGATTTCTCTTGTTTTTTTTGTTTCTTGTTTATAATTACTATGATATTCCTAACTTGTGTTTCTTGTTTAGTAAATAAGGAGAAAGAGAAACTTACGAGCTTAGCCCGACATTGGTTTGGTGTCTAATATGTCAAACCAAATGACCTTAGAAGTACCTACGATGAACCCTACTTAGGCTTTAGCCTTGACTAAGGCTTTGTC
This sequence comes from Acacia concinna, assembly GCA_037177275.1. Classification (NCBI taxonomy): domain Eukaryota; kingdom Viridiplantae; phylum Streptophyta; class Magnoliopsida; order Fabales; family Fabaceae; genus Acacia; species Acacia concinna. Next base: position 5,766 of record JBAGKO010041573.1, on the reverse strand, counting down.
TACATTGCCTATGAATGCTTTTGTTCCTGTGCCTTCACCTATTTCCATCACTTACTAGACAGCTCTAGGGTCTCACTACAACGTTATTTTTGAAGAAGACCCTTTACGGTAATGATTACATTAAAATGATCGCTTTTGAGAAAGAAGCAATATCGAGGCTGTCTCTCAAGGCTTAGTGAACAAATTTCTCACATTTGGTATTGTTTCCTCCATTTTGGTCAGCCTTTACAACTAGTATATCTTGTATTGCAAATCAATATTTAACTAACCATAACATTTATATATATGTTGCTGCTGACAAAATTGCTTTTCTTTGTTATTAAGTACCTTTATAAAGAGTTCGTGGCCTGTTAAAACTCTAGGATGCATTCTTCTTTCTAAATCACAATGAGTACTCACGTGTGCTCAATGTAGATGCCACCAACCATGAACTTGTGGAGAAGAAGACGAGAAACCTGGCAGATATTGTCATCACAAGGGCACTGGATAATAGGGATAGTGTTTTCTTGACGTCGTACTACCAAGGGTAAGTACATATAGTTTTTCTTCATATATGCATGTATGTTTTCTTATTAGTGTTTTTTAATTTCTTGATATACAGGGGTCATTAGATGCTTATCATGTAGAATCCCTTCAAGCAAAGAATTTGGTACTTTAATCCTCTACACGAGGACCCAGTGACTTGATCATATATGGTCGAGGTTTTCAATAAATAAGTTCATCACTAGGTAGTAACATACATTTACTTTAACTTAATTTCTATGTTGAAATAATTTGCTAACAATTTCTTGTTGCAATGATGTCAAAGTGCTTTATTATTATGTCTCCGGCAAAGGCATCCACTGCCCCCTGTTGTTTGTAACAAGTGTTGCTTTTTCCCTGAGATGAAAGAAAGTTAATGTACGAGTAATTCACCAAAATACTACCATAGAATTTTTGTGAAGTGTTTTGTCTAAACTAGATATTGATACATTCATTGTTTATTTATAGTATTCGATGCAACTGAGTGGTAGCAATTATTGTGGATATTATATCATGAAATACATGAAGGACATAGTCACCCACTCACCCAACTCCATTGACACCACGCATGTATTTGATATATATATGTATATATGCATGCATGTAGATGATGATATGGTAGTTAAACTTAATTAGATTAAAAAAGTAATACATATAATTCACATTATTCTTGTTGTATATTTTGTTAGGACTCCACAACCTCTCCTTGTATATTCTAGGAGACGAACACTTGACTAGAGGGATTTTGGCTCTAGTTTCCTACCATTTTCCTTAACTCATTAACCCCTATTGCAATATATATAATCAATACTTATCAATCATTATTTACTAATATCAATTTATTGTTTTTGCATGCAGTACTTTGGTAATGCCTACTGTGATATATATTTGAGCCGGTAAATTGAAAAGATTGTCGAAGAGTTAACTATGACCATTTATCGACAAAGGATGGCATCATAACTTAAACAAATAATAATTTTGATGTATGTATATAGTTCTTTCTTTGCTTGTTGTTTTCGATCTATATATATATGTATATGTATATATGGGGGCTCAGCAAAAATAAGTCCCTAGTTTAAAAAAAAATTGGTCAAAATAATTGGTGGTTATTTATAAACAATCATCATATATAATTATATATTGCGCTCTATAACAAAAACTAGCATATAAGTTGTATATATATACTACGGTTTAGTTAATAACTATAATGTATATGTGAATCACAAATGACATTTTTAATTTAAAACCGTTAAATATTGGGACCAGTATATTACGGTTTTTTAACCGCCATGTATATAGCGAGAAAATATATGACGGTTAAAAACCGCCATGTATAGATAAAAATAACTGTTATATATAGACAATCCTGTAGTAGTGGTATAATATTTGTGCACTTAGAAATAGTATTTCTCAACTTAATCTCTCAAATATATATATATTGCTACAATGTAATTGATAAATCTCTAAATATGATAATGAGAATTATATATTAAAAATGAAGTGAAAATAGAACTATATATAATGGAGCTAGCTAGGAATGAAAGATCAATAGATATGCATAGATAGTAATTAAATAGTGCTTACGTTACTTAGTTGTTGATGCGAAATGAACTATATATAGGAGAGGATCGAAAAGGCAAAAGCAACGTAAAAAGTAAAGATGAAGCGCCAAAATCTGCTATCTCCTTCTAAAATGTAACGTAAAAACAAATCATGGCCTCCATATAATATTTCTTTCGATTTTGAATATAAAACTTAATTAATTTTTTTATAAAAATTAAAAATATTAGTTAAAAAAAATTATAGTTAAGGAAAATTATAAATTTATAAATCAATGTGATGTCTAAATGGTTAAATATTAAGTTAGGGAGTATTGACAAGGGTAATGTAGGAAAAATGGTTGAATATGGGAGATAAAGTAGATAGAGATCTTATATTTAAGATCAAATCAAATTTTTAAAGGAAGACAAATAAATACGCCATAAATATTAAAAACCTTGAAAGATAACTTAAATTTGGTAAATGACAAATGAAGTGCAGAAAATTGGTCAGTTTTAGTCATTCTCTATTGAGTTTTAATTATTCTCTATTAAATTTTAATCATTTCGTTTTAGTCATTATCTGTTGAGTTTTAATCAGAACCCCTCATTTGTCATTTACCAAATTTGAGTCATCTTTCAAAGTTTTTAATGTTTGGAGAGTATTTATTTATCTTTTTCTCAATTTCTAACTAAATATTATAATTAAAACTGAAAAGAGTATAAATAAAAATTATCTTATTCTTAACTAAAGGTAGAATTTGAAACTCCCTCCCTTTTTCCATTCTCTTCTCCCTCTCTTTCTTTTTATAAACAAAAAAGGTGCTTTACTTTATATTCGTCACAAATATTTCCACTCTGAAAAGAAAAGGAGAGAAGTTCATGTGCCTACCTTTTCAATTTTAAAATTTTAATTCAATAATTTTTTATAAAATTAAATTATCAATCTTATTACTCGTATAGATAGTAGAATCAATATAAAATTTTAAAATTTAAATAATATCTGTATAAAATTCTCCCAAAGGAAAAAAAAGAAAGAAATCGCAAGTCACTCACGCCCAGCCCGGGGGGGGGGGCATTAACCAATGAAGATTGGTCCGCTTCCTAGATAAAGTGGAGATGTGAGTAGGGACTTCAGCGTGTGTTGGGATTAACAGCAGAAAGAATATATTGTAGATGAAATTGATCTATAGTTAAAACAGATTTTTTAATTACATTAATTCATACTATTGATGTCATAAATTTAAATGTTATTGTCAATATATGAAGATTTTGTTCGATTATGATAGGCGAGTACTTCTATAGATATTTTTTTTTTTAAGTCATAGCCTGGTCTAATTTTAATGAATCCTTAAAAACCGACTCACTTGAACTATTTTATGTAAACATGACGAAACATTCATTGATTTTCTTATATGAAACTCTTTTTATTATTAAATTATTTTATACTTATGTGACTTTTAAAATTTATATGTTAAATGCTTCCCATTTTCTTAGATGTTTAAACTAAAATTTCCTAATTAATTTGTTTATATGCATATTGTAATATACTCTCTCCAGTCCTTTTTATAAATAATTTTTTCTCTCGTATGTTTAGTCCTTAATATAAACAACTTTATTTACTTGTTTCAAAATTTAAACTCTTTTCCTTTTCTACCCCTAGTAAATAAGTGTCTTTATAATAGTTATCCTCGTTCATAACTAATTCTCTCATATAATCATTTATTTCACTCTCTCCCATATTTTTCACTTATTTTCTCTTATATATTTTATATCAATTCTCTCTCCTCCTTTTTTTTAATAAATAGAGGCAAGTTTGGAAAAGATATGACATTTTTGACACAAATAATTGTTTTTAGTTAATTTTAATCACTATTTCGTTTTTTCGCAATAAGAAATAAAGTTGTTTAAAAAAGGAACGAGTGAATATACCCAATTGACTTTTTGAGATAATCTTAAGGGGCTTGATATGAGGGAGGGGAGGGAAAATAAAAATTTTATGAGTTGCATTTAAAAAAAATTGAAGAAGTGGACTAGTGGGGTTATAAAATCTTAATAAAGAAAAAATGTAACATATAAAAGTATGAAAAAATAATTAAAAATTTTTAACCACACTTTTTTAATTCTTTAAAATTTAACGTATAAAAATTTTCCCTTCCCTCCCCTCCAAATCCTCATACCAAATAGGCCATAAAAAAACTAATTACATTACTTCCTCTAATCTTTTTTATAAGCAAATTTTTCTCTCTTATGCTTAGTCTTTAATATAAGCCACTTTTTTTTTATGTTTCAAAATTTAAATTGTCTTTTCCTTTTCTACCCCAATAGATACCTTTATAATCATTATCCCCTACTCACCACTAATTCTCTCTCATATAATCATTTATTACACATTTTCTCTTAAATGTTCAGCTCATTCTCTCATATATTTTATAGTCATTTTCTCTCATGCTCTTTTTTATAAATAGTGGCATATTTGAAAAAGACATAATATTTTTGACACAATCATTATTTTTAACTAATCTTAATCAGTTCATTTTCCATAATAAAAAAGGGAGAATTCCAGAAAAAGATAAGAGAAATAGGTAAAGGACATATTAGAACTGTGAAATGCAGAAATCTCATATCATGCCTTTTTATATTTTTTTTCCTGTAATTACAAAAATGCCACTGAATTTTAACAATACGATGCTCTTAATTCACAACAAGACTATCTCAATTAATAACACCAAAACAACAAATCATAGCGCAAATACGTAGTACCTAAATTTTTCTAGTGTTAATTGAAATAGTTTTGTTGTAAATTAATAGTCTTGTGTTTTAAAATTTAGTGGCATTTTTGTAATTACAGGAAAAAAAGTACAAAAAAACCTGCTCTGAGATTTCCGCATTTCGCAGATCCTTCCTTTACCTATTTTTCTATTTTTTTTTTTTTTTGGATTTTCCCTAAAAAAACTATTTATAAAAAAGTCTGTGGAAGTAGTGAATAGTCAATAATGATCAATGAATAATGATGCTGTTCCCCAACTAAAAGAAAAAGGAAAGGGAAAAGAATGATCATGTTTCACTCTCCTTTTGGTTCGGCCCAAATACTAAATTGCTCAGCCCATGGAAAGGTAAAACTAAGATTTTGTGAAAGAGAGTTCTTTCGTGAATGGTCAGTAATTTTAGCGTGGATGTCGTCATGGGTCATGTGTCCAGCATGAGCCTCCATTAATAACTGGGAATCTTAAAATACCTATGTACGTGCCTCTAGGAGGTTGTAAGTTCAAATCATCAAGTAACGATATTATTGGTGACTGCCTTTTTAAACGGCTTTTCTTTTTTTTTTTTTTGAGCCGGGAGCAAAAGAAAATTTTCCCATGTAAAGGCAGTAAAGCTACGTATTTGTATACATCAAAGATGACAAGTGAGAAGGGAAAGACAAGTTGTTGCCATCGTCCAATATATGTCAACAATGCGTGTGTTTGTTTGAGAGATTTGCCATTCGATTGGACCGATGCAGGCAAAAGCAAAGCAAATGAAAAAAAAAAGTGTTTAGTTCAACGATTGGATCCACCGTGAACAGTACCGTATTGGATCAAATTGGAGAAACATCAGTTTCCTTACTTTTCTCATCGATTCACTGTTCATGACTGGGAAGGGGCACTATTCACCTTCATTTTTTTTAATGATATATTTTACTCCTTCTAGTCTTAATTATAAA
>JBAGKO010041534.1:0-10181 GCA_037177275.1 Acacia concinna | reverse complement strand
GTGCAACCCCTCAAAGTTGCACTATTCATATGGTCAATTTGGCACTATTCATTTGGTCATTTTTCTATTTTCCAAGAGCATAACTTTTGCTAGAAAACTATAAATGACGCATTCTACCACTCCATTTGTAGCTAAAAATATTCTCTATTAGTATGCAAATGCTCGTGGTCCAACACCACCATTTACTCAAATCACACCCATCCCAATTTTAAGCTCAAACTTACCAAAAATCAAGTGCCAATGTGACCATAATACTTTGCATTATTACTTTTCCCTTATACCAAGATTCTAACAATACTCGGATAGCATGACGGTATAGGTAAAGCATTCCCATACATTACAATATGTCTCAATACATCCAGTAACGGTCCAGACCAGTCCAGTATAGATCAGTATCCTATATTATACATCATATAGTTATCAAAAGTACATAAGGAAGTATAATAAATAGTTTCTCTCTACTTCCTTTCCTTACTTTCTGAGGTACCTTCACCTGCATTGTGGAGAGGGTAAGGTTTCTTAGGAAACCTCAGTAGCAGAACACTAACAATAACATGATAATGCAATGCAAGTCATGCTGAATGCCATGCTCGTACTTACTCATCTAGTGCCCACACTCTCTCGGCACTTACTGTGTATAAGGAGCATACACATGACTCTAACTCTAACATATTGCCAAGGGACATAAACAACAAATCATACATCTCAAACATAACATACTGCTCAACCATAATACAGTAAAACAAGTAACAACATAAAGCAGACAAGCAAAGCATTAAAAGGTCAGAGTTAGAAGTTCTAGCTACCACTTATTCCAAAGGCTGCAAGTGCTTTTTCTTTGCTTCTGTGGATACTGGGTAACTCTGCTACACTGCCTGGACATAACACAGCATTACTGGATCAATGCATGACACTATCATTAGCCCAGAACTACCTTCCCTTCTTAACTTAGGTTCCGAGCTACCCTTATCTTTTTATTACTTTTAGAGGCTAACCCCACACAGTTTTCACCCTTGAATCCATTTATGACATCTGTTTTATCAAAATCAATATCCTCCTACCCTTTTCCCTCTTGGCCGAAACATCTCCCTTTCTTAGGGTCCCTGGTGATTTCATCAATTTATCGTTCCACACGCGTTCTTTCCACCTTTCCTTAGGTAAAACACTACTCTGAACGGATTGGAAGCATCAAATCAATCAAAATCACATCACATCATGCCCTAGGGGTCTTGGCCGAAACACTCATCCCCTTACACCAAAGAAAAATCTGAACAACATACAACCTCAACTCTCCCTCCTCTTGCTTAACTAGACCCACGGACAACATTTCCCCTTATGAAATGCCTTAAGAAGCCGTGGAGAAGAGAGGAAAAATGAAAGAGAATACAGGCTAGAACATACCTTATTTGCTAACTTGACCAGTGTAGCTGGAATCTCCTCAAAATTCTAAACACGGGGGTCGAGTTTTTAGTTAGGCAGAACCTCCCTAAGGACCCCTCTTTATGCGCCAAATGAGGGAGGGGAAGAGCTCTATTTATAGAGCTTTGTAAGGGTAGTCTTGGATTTTTTTTTAAATTATAACACAAAGTCAAATTTTGCAACTCCCTCTCCCTATGTGCCACATGTCCTTCTCCATAACCTTCTTGAACTCTTCTTGACTCCTCTCCAAGCCAAGAAGGCTACCATAAACATTTTAGAATTTTTTAAGGTTTGGAACTTCGGAAAATAATTTTTCTGCAAAGAAATCCCTTATACCGGCGATAACCGATATTCCAGAATTTTCTAAAATTCTTCTGGACTTTCTCTCAACCTCCAACCAACTTCATTCATCTTTTAAAATAATATACTAATTTTTCCTAATCCTAGTCCAGAACAACGAGGCCCTTAAACATCTGTTGTAGTTCATTTTTGGCCAAAAACCCGGTTTAGCTAAAAATTAATAAAATAATCATAAAATCACTAAAAATTTATATGGCCTCTAAAAATTATTCTGACTGTTCCATAATATTCTGGATGCTCTAAAATAATTTCTGGGATTTTATGGGAATTTTCGGGGCTTCCGAACTTGTTCAAAATTCAGCCTCTAACTTTGCTGAATTTTTATTCTTTGTACATAGGTTCTTCCCCGGACTTCACTTCAAAAGTCAGGAGATTTTTATCTCCTCTACAGACTAAAGCCATTTACTCATCCCAAATACCTCATATAGGCACCGAAAAATATCTGGGTATGACCCTTGGCCTACCCAAAATCCTCTACCTAGGCCTAAAAAACTTTTGGGATGTTACAACTGACGCATGATGACAGAGGAGAGACGAATTTTCCCGTGACAAATGAGAGAGGGGATTTTTGCAAGTTGAGTAATGAGATTTGCAATAATAGTAATGGAATTTGCTAGTTTGTGGATCATTTTTCACTTCAACAAATTTGAAAAACAAATGAGAGAGAGGATTTTTTGCAAGTTGAATAATAAGATTTATAATAATAGTAATGGAATTCGTTAGTTTCTGTATTACTTTTCACTTCAGAAAAATTAAAAAACCTAATTTAGTCTATGATATCTTGGTGTCTTTTTGAAATGTTAAAAGACTAATTTGGATTTTGGGATTTCAAATGGTATGTAAATGTCATTTTCTCTAAATATTATAATTTATAGCTTACACTGGCCAAACAAATTATTTATGGCTTATAACCACTGCAATTACATATGTTTTATATTATAGAGATGAAATACTATATTAATTATTGTTATAATTAGAAAATAGATAGATGACGCATTGCATCCATGCATTCTCGGTCACCAGCAAGACATAAAGGAGAAGTGATGGAACTAAAAACCAATATAGTAAATGCTTAAGTCAACGTTTGAATAAATTTTTGGAGAATAATTTTTAAGATTTATAAAATAATTATATGAAAGAAGTATTGTTTCGGTTTGGAGAAAAAGAGCTTATGAAACTACTATTTGAATTAATGTTGTAGAAGTACGTTTATGTCAATCCAGACAAAACCTGTCACGTAATGATTTTGTATACTATAAATCATGTTGAAAAATCAACTTCTATCCTCAATCTAATGAGCCACTAGTTGCACATGCAGTAAATGTTGCCCCATTAATAAGATATTCTTAGGCATGAGAGGAAGCTCGTCCCATTTAGATGGTCTAGATTTAATTTTTTTTAAAAAAATGAATAAAAATATTAGTTAAGAGATTATCTTTATTTTAATCTCTACCGATTACAAATATTTTTGAAAAATTAAAAAATTAAATCCAATATTCTTATTCTTCTTCTTCTTCTTGTTTCTAATTGGTAGGAAAATTTTTTGTCAGTTAAGACGTGGCAATTAATGTCAATAAAGTGATACCTTTATGATTAAATATGAGGAAAATTGTGTTGAGGTCCCAAACAAGGGAATTTATGTTATAGAGGTCACGTGAAATTGCGCATTTATAATAAAGTCATGTAGAGTTGTTAATGACGTTCATGTGGTTGTTTGGTATGGTAGCCCATGGGGCTGTCGTTAACAATCCCATGAGCGTCATTAACAACTTGACGAGACTTTACTGTAATTACGTGATTTCACGGGACCTTTTTGACGTAAATTCCCTTACTCGGGACCTCAACACAATCTTCTCTTAAATATAATCAACAAATTGGGAGAATAGGTTGTTGTCAAGTCCAGCTTCATCACTTTGCTGAACTTTTATAAGCATCTCTCATGAACTTTTGCAGACAGTTGGGGTGAGAAAAAGGCCTCGAGTTTTATTTAGTATTATTAGTCATACTCTTATAACTCACCTAGACATACTATTGTCCTGTTTAAATTATCCAGTCACCTTCATATAAACCAATAAAAAACTCATTTCACATACTTATTTTTATTACAAAAGTATCTTGTACTAGTAATTTAAACAAGCACGTACCAGAGCAATTGCAAGCAAACTGATTCGTGATCACAGAGGCCACTGGATCAGAGGTTTCTTACATAACTTAGGGACTTGCTCTCTTACTATAGCTGAGATCCTCGCTATACACACAAGTCTTAGGGTTTGCAAAGAAATGTGCTTAACCAAGATCCTATTGTATTTTAACTCTATTGAAGCCATTCATTCTCTAATAGTTAATGGCAGAAACCATCACCCTCTTCAGCTTGAGATTGAAGAAACCAGTCCTTCATTTTCTCAAATTGGGATATTCAGATCATCATGTTCATAGAGAAGCGATGACATCCGCTGACCTCCTAGCCAATATGGTACATAGCACAAACATGGAGCTAGCCTTAATTAACTTCCCTCCAGCCCCGTGTTTGAATGTAATGTCAGCTAACCTAAGCTAACATTGGATTTGTTTTTTTTTTTTGTATATTTATGATCGTTAGGCAGTTTTCTTTCGTTTATAACTACTCTCAAGTATAACAATTGCCTTTCTTATATAAACAAGCGCGTACCATAACAATAAGTCATGGGATCTAAACCTCATGTAAAATTGGAGGGAGTGGGTAAGTATATGGGGCCCCCTCCCCCTTCTGGCTATAAAGGGTTAGGATAGAGGGTAAATAAAAAAAAATTGTTTAGTTAACAATCAAGAGAAATAATATATTAACAAATTTTATATCTTGTTAATATATAGTAGCTCTTTCACTTATAATAAGAACTTTGCTAATATTATTTTCATTGTTTTGGACTTAAATAAAATTCTTCATAAAAAATATTGTTCCTGGGCATAGATCGCTTTTGAGAGCTCAATTTCAAAATGAGGGCGAGAGAGTCAAACTTCTCAATTCTCACATGTTTAACGCAAAAAAAAAAAATGAAACACAAAATTTCTATCTCTAGATATACGAGATACTAGCAATATTCCCTAATAAAGCTAGGCTAATTAAATTAATATCGAAAAAGACTCATTTGGTTTTCTATTTTTTTAATACTTTCCTCAATTCTTAATATATATATATATATATAAAATATATTTTTACCGTTGATTTTGATCCTAAATACAAATATAGTTTTTATATTTGTCAATATTATTATAATTTATCTTTAATGATTACCTCTCAACAAAAATTAAGAAGGGGGTGATAGGAGGGAGTTAAAATATACAGTCAAAGAGTTTTAAAAAATACAAAAAATATTAATTAATTCAACTCAATTAAGTAAATATATTTTATATTAAAGATATAAAATGAGCAATTGACATTTTTGATTTCTTTGTTATGAACTCTAGTTATCTAATGAGGATTCAATGGTAAGAATAGCATCCTCTCACGATGTAGAGAGGGGTAGACCTAGAATGCAGCCTATTAGCATGAGAGAGAGATAGATCTATAATGCAACCTATTAGCGTGAGAGAGAGAGAGTGTGTGTGTGTGTGTGTGTCCCAATTAGCATGCCAAGTTTTCTTTTGCTCACCAGGAAGAGGTCTTTAGCTAGATTGCTTAAAGAGGAGTGCATGGTCTTGGATTTATCTTCTCCTAATATGAATATAGTACAGTCTGATGGAGTCCAATCCTCCCAGATGAAGTGCATTTAATATAAAGAATCACTCACGGATCAAAGAGACATTTCTTTAAACTGTGCATTCAAGGACCAACATGACTGGATAAGGATCCTCTTGTTGCTATTTTGGAGTAACAATCCTAGAACATCCCAGAGCCTCCTAAGGATTTGGAAGGCCTTATAAAGATTTATCCTTCTATGCCCTTATATGAAGAGGAATTTAATGAGGCATGTGAGCCTTAAAACTCCACGTTGGTCATCACTGTTCTTGGTGCAAGATTCAAGTTGTTTAGGCTAAAAGAATTATTTAGCAGGATCTGGAAATTCAATGCTTTTGAGCTTATAGACCTCCCTAATAATTATTTCATAGTCAAATTTCAACACAAGGAGGCTCTAGACGCTCATTTCAGCCGTATCCTATGGAGGGTCCATGGGTTGTTGCTAACCATTTTGTCCTATTACAAAGATGCTCACCTTCTTTTGATCATTTCAGCAACCCACTTGGAAGGATTGTCACTTGGGTTAGAATACCCAACATCCCTATCATTTTTTATTCAAAAAAGTTCATTTCCAGAATTGGAGACCTCATCGGGAAGACCATCAAAGTTGATATGCATACTCTCAACACTGAGAAAGAGGCAAGCTTGCAAGTAGAAAGAGGGAAATATGCAAGGATCTGCATAGAGCTTGATCTTTAGAAGAAGCTTGTCTCTAAAATCTTCATTGCATCAAGCCTCTATAATGTTGAATACGAGGGCCTAGATATGATCTATTTTAGATGTAGGAAATATGGTCATAGGAAATCAGATTGCCAAAACAAAGCTCCTCAATTCCCCTCAACATACGATAGAAAATCTTCAAAAATTTCTCTATCAAATCACACAAGTTCAATGGTAGCACCTCTACCAAAATCATCATTAGCTCTCTGTGAAGAGGAATTTGGTCATTGGATGTTAGTTCAACATCCCTAAAGAAACCACAAGTAGATGCAGCCAAGCACTAGATCTAATCAAAGAAATTCAAATTCAAAAAATATTTTGGTTTCAAGTAGTAGAGTCAAATCGCAGCCATCAAGATATGCTGCTTTAGTAGATCAGGGAGAAGAAAGAGAAAGCAATTTACCTCGGGTTGCTAGCTTGAAAGAAAAAAGAAGCTGACTTATAGGGGAGAGATTGCGCATATGTAAATGTGATTGAAAAAATGGGGGTCGGATTATGCAGAATTCGTGTGTTCTAACAAGAGTATAGAAAAATCAAGTACCTTGGTCTAATCATTGCCAACTCACCAAGTTCAAAAGTCAAAAAGGTGACTGTGTTAGTTTCAAAAAATGTGGTTGAAACTTCTTGAATTAAAATAGACGTTCCCTAAGTCTAAAAGTCAAAGAAGGTGGCTGCATTAGCTTCAAAAAATGTGGCTGAGTCTTTTTCAATTGAGAAGGATATGTCATCCCCAATTGGGCTCTCTTCCAATCTAAGCCCAATAAACTTGGGGCCAAAAATATCAACATCCAGAAATCATACTTCTAAAGGGCTTGAACACGCATATGTTTCTAAGGAAGTTAAAGAGACGCCTGAAGCTAGTTCCAAAGGGCCAGAATTGGCTAACGAACCTAAATCGTTGGGGAAGAGAATTCATGTTGTGGTGTCCAGCAATTTAGGCAATTCTAATGCCAATCACGAAGCCCAGGTTCCCAAGAATTCAGAAGATAGTGCAAGCCAACCTAATTTAATCTTAGACATGGAAGCTCCTATGATAAATGGCAACGTCACACAGTCAGCCAAGCCAAATACATATATAAAGAAAATTAAAAAGTTGTCAAGGGATAGATCAAATGGTCTACTGCCAGAATTCATTAAATTGTAAAACTTAGCCAATAATAATGCTATCTATCATGATCTAAGGAAAGAGGAATCTACTTCAAAAATAGAGTAGACCACCGGACAAGTAATTTATGTTTCCTTCTATGTATAGATTTGTCTAGCTTTATAATTATCTCCTCATGGAATTGTCATGGAGCTGGGGGTAAATCCTTCCCTAGAGTTTTTAAATATGTTGTTGCTAAGTATAATAATGATGTTATGGGCCTTCTTGAAACCAGAATAAATGGTTCTAGAACTGATAGAATTGTTCATCGACTGGGTTTTAATAATTGGTTAAGAGTAGAGCGCTGGGGGAATTTGGTTGCTTTGGAATGAATGGAAGACAACTGTTAACTATCTTTGGTCTAACAACCAGCTTCTTTATTGCAACATTAAATGTAATTGCTTTGGTGAGATGGTGTTTGTTACAATTGTTTATGGTGAGCCAAGAGCAGAAAATAGAGGGGAGTTATGGCAAGCTCTATCTATGTTGGCAGGTTGTTCTCCAGGGCCTTGGCTTATTTTGGGCGATTTTAATGCGTATTTAAACTCCACAAATAAATGTGGTGGTGGGCATTGAACTTGCACTCAATGAGCCAATTTCGGAATTGCATTAACTTTTGTTACCTATTTGAGGTGCCGATTATGGGTGACAACTTCACGTGGAGCTGTAAAGATGTGCATGAGAGATTAGATTGGGTTTTTTTTGTAACCACATATGAGAACCTACTCATCTAGATTTTAGGGCTTTCTATCATCTTAAATGCAAATTGGACCATAAGGTGATTGTCATTTCTAGTATTGGCCAATCCTTCATTAACAGGCAATCTTAATTCATGTATCAAGCTTCATGGTGCCTTGAAGAAGGGTTGTCATACCTTATTTGATCTACTTGGGAAGTGAAAAATTGGACTGAAGGCAGGGATTCTTTTTCATCAAACGCTACTAATTGGAATTGTCGAGTCATTGGAAACCTATCAATGAAGAAAAAAGCCCTTCTCAGAAGATTGGAAGGAATAGACAGGTGTCTTCTGTCTAACAACCAGGGAGGTCTTAGAAGATTGTAGGACAAACTATGGAAATATTATGCCAAAATTATCAACTAGAAGGAATTCATGTGGTTTTAAAAGTCACGTTGTGACTGGTTACAACATGGTGATAAAAATACTCATTATTTCTATATGTCGGCCAGAATGAAACGTAGAAGAAATCAAATTGATGCCTTGCAAAATGAGGCCGGAGACTGGAGTTGTGATCAGTGAACTCTTCAAGATATGGCTCTGGACTATTTCAAAAAAACTATACTTTAAAGATAGTGAGGTCGGCCTAAAGATTTCTCCTACTTAGACTCTCTCAAGTTGGAGCAAATTCAGAAAGAAGTGTTAATCACTGAAATTAAGAATGCAGCTTTTGAAATAGGGGCTTTTAAAGCTCCTGGTCCTGATGGTTCACAACCCTATTTCTTTTAGTCATAATAGGATATAATCAGCCCAAAGGTGTTCGAGTACATCTTAGATGCCTTTAGAGATCTAACTAAGATCAAAGCCATTAATCAAACTAACATTATCATGATCCCTAAAGTATATCATCCAACCTCCCTCAAAGACTTTCGTCCCATCTCCCTTTATAATATCTCCTACAAAATTCTTAGTAAAGTCTTGTCTAATAGGCTGAGAAGTCATATGGATTTTTTTATTGACTCTATGTAATGCAGCTTCATAAAGGGCAGGTAGAGCTGTGACAATATCATCCTAGTGCAGGAAATCATCTATTCCTTGTGCTCAAAGAGAAGTGGCAAGGGATATGCAATGATTAAGATTGATATGGAAAAAGCTTTTGACTGCCTAGAATAGGATTTCAACCAATTCAACCTTCAATCTCTCGGTTTCAACAATCATTTCATTCATTTGATCATGCAATGTTTCTCCACTTCCACAATAAGAGTTTGTTGGAATGGCTCTCCATCTAGTTCCTTTTCTCTAAAAAGGAGGTGTTAAGCAAGGTGACCCTCTCAGTCCATACCTTTTCGTAATTTGCATGGAGAGGCTTAGTCAGATCATTAATCATTCGGTTGAGTTGGGAACCTGTAAGCCTTTCAACATCAGTATTAAAGGTCCTAAAATCTCTCATCTAATTTTTACTGATGATCTCCTTCTTTTCTATGAGGCTTTTTGTGGTCAGCTTGAATGCGTTCAGAACACCATAACTTACTTCTGTCAAGTTTCTGGACATAAAATCAGCCTCTCCAAATCCAAAATCTTCATCTCTTGAAATGTCCATGATAGCAGAGCAATTCAGTATACTCAGATGCTTCGTATCTAATTGACATATGATCTTAACAAATATCTTAGGGTCCTTCTGCTTCATAAGAGAATATCCAAGCTCACTTTCACTGCCCTTGTTTCAAGAGTTCACCAGAAGCTCACAAATTGGAAGAGTAGATTTCTGAGTATGGCTGGGAGGTCTGTCCTCATTAAATCCGTTTTATCTTCTCTCCTCTTCTATCAAATGCAGTCTCTTTTAATTCCTAAAGGCATCCTAAATGAGATCAACAAAGATTAGCCAAAACTTCTTCTAGAATCAAGGGGAACAAGGGAGAAAAATGCATTTAATTGTTTGGGATAAAATAAAAAAAAGATAAGGACTTGGGAGGACTTGGGTTTAAGGAGCTCCATCATTAGAATAAGGCTTTCATTATGAAGCTTTGTTGGGCTTTTTTGACTAAGCGTGACTCTCTCTAGGTCAAGTGCATTCGTAGTAAGTATATGTGTGGTGATAACAAATTTCACAAGGTCAAAAAAACAAAGAAACTAATTAGTTGTCTGAA
>JBAGKO010041502.1:0-10183 GCA_037177275.1 Acacia concinna | reverse complement strand
GATATGATGATGACTCAAATACTACTTATGATTTGATAATGATATGTGATGACTGTGATATGAAGATGTGGATGGTTGCTTTGCATGTTTAGTGTGTTTGCATTCATCTATGACTGATTGTATTTTACTATTGATTCATTTGAATCTCACCATTTTCTTTCAAAATTTAATTTACCCAGTTAGAGGAGGTAGATCCCGTGGCAAAGACATAGAGATCAGATACTAGAAGTTCAAGTCCCGACTAGTGGACACTTTTTTGCTTAGTTTAGTAATTTAGCCTTGAACTTTTGAGATGATGTACATATTTCTAAATATTATGGGCTATCCTGTTTAATACATTGTATGCACTCCAAGTTTGTATAAATATATCAGTACTACTTTATGCTATTTTTGCTCATTTATGAACTGCACTTCAATTCTCTGATAAATGTGGAATTGGAAGAGGGGGTTTAATATCAAAAGCACCATTCCCCTCATTTTTTCCCTTCCATATATCCTCTACTTATCATCTTGCTATTTTATTTCTTGAAACTTTCTTATACATAGCTTAAACTAAGAGGGGAAAATACAATTGATAGCAAGAGCAAGAGTGACATTTGGACCATCATACACGATGTGAAAGAATATGGACGTCCAATATGCAACAATATGCATATGCCTTCCATTCTGGGGTCACTGTGAATTTAGTTAATAGATGGCAAAGTAAATTATATTATGCGTTAATTTACATCATTATCTTTCTCATGCTTAAAGGTCATTAATGTGGTCATAAAGCATTTTCTTGGTTATCCATTATTGGTTTATATTTTGCTTTGTTTTAACTAAGGTAATACATGCATTTTTCTTTTAATGTAGTGATGGATTCTTTTTTACCCTAAATAGAGTGTTTTTGCTAGAAAAATGGCCCAAGAAAAATTAAAGCACCTTCTAACCTTAGCAAGTTGGAGGGGCTAAGAGCTCAGTATTCCAATGAAGTCATATGGCTTCATTGCTATTTTTATTGATTTATTATATAATTTTGACTAAAAAATTGGTTAAATGGAATACTTTTATGGCTAATATATTAGAAAGTATATCTTCAATCAATTGATATCTTGGCAGAGACAAGGTATGTTATTCTCTAATTGGAGAGTCTGTTATTGCATATATATGCATATAAAAGGGTGTTTCCTTGCACTTCACATTAATCTACCCTATGCTGAAAGGAAGTGTTTCATCTTTATTATTAATACATGTTTTGTTAGTCAAGAATAAGGGACAATGTAGGTATGCTAATAGTTAACTTTTTTGGAGCTATTTTTCAAGTAATAACAGTAGTTATGATTAATGTGGTGAATTTCACTTCAAGGGGAGGAGGGTGTTTATTATGTCAGCCTTTGGTCCATATTCTACCCATCTTATATATATTGACATGGAAGGAGGGAAATATTATATGTAAAAGCTGCTCAATATAAAAGCTTTAGCTGTTGTTTTTTAGTTAAAAATCTTAAGACTATATTCAAAGCTAAGATATTCATGTTAATTTAAGGTCTCTCAACAGCTTATTACCCATGACATAAGTGGGTGCTTAATGGTATGGGTATGAAAACACTTTGTTATCCAATGTTTGTAGACAAATGCACAAAGTGTCATCTTGCTTTTCGTTAAATTTTATTTGGAAAAAACACTATCATGTGAGTGATTTAAGCAAACCTTAAATGTCAATGTTCAAGTCTTCATAACATGACCATGACAACTTCTTAAGTTCAAGGGACAATTTTCAAGGTTGAGGCATTTCAATACTTAGTTCAATTGAACATTTATTGCATGGTGCCATTTATAAGCGACATATTTGAAATAAACCTTCTAGTATGAGCTACTACCCACTTAGAAATTTTTCTGCCTAAAATGTTGGGGAAAGAGTCCTTTCTAAAAATTTTATAGATTTGTTCTTTTTCTATTTTGGTGGCCATTATTAAATTGGCAATGAATTAGCCCAAAAGGTTAATTTTGATGTTACATCTTTTAAAAAAATGTTATTTTTTTTATTTCAATTAGATTGGAATAACTTCTTCCTTTTTTTTTGGGTACATGACTGAAATAACTTTTAATGTATAATCTTTGTGGGCATCCTGCAATGATGAATATATAGTTGTTAGGGTTTATGATAAGATAATTATTAAACAAAAAAGCAGCGAGCTTTCTTCTCATTATGTCTTTTAAACAAAATGTTACTCTTTTTTTTATTTCAATGAGATCGAAATAACTTCTTCGTTTTTTTGGGTACATATGACTGAAATAACTTCTAATGTGTAATCTTTGTCTGCATCCTGCAATGATGAATATATAGTTGCTAGAGGTTATGATAAGATAACTATTAATTAAAAATGTAGTGAGCTTTCTTCTCATTATTTTCACAAAAAAAAAAAGATTGCATAATAGGAGATGGTGGCAAATCAGAAATAAGATTATTGGCCCAAAAACAAAAAAGAAATAAGATTTGAAAGGAAAAGACAAAAGATTACAATGGTCATATAATTCATTATTCATAAATTTTTGTTGCTAATATATTAAATTTAACTAGGAATGAAATGAAGATACTATAATTCCTTATTGTTAGGCTTTTATTCCAACAAGAAGCAACACTATTTTCTAATTTTTTTATTACATTTAATGTAGTGATTTCAAATTTATTTGAAATTATATATTTTTATTGCTATATTATTCTTATTCTTATACATTGTATTTAATAAAATATGACGTTTAGTATATTGCATTTTGTTTTGTAAAATTTTCCTTCAATTTAGTTTAATTGTGATAATATTCTTTTTACTCAAATCACAAGGGTCAACAAATTGTTGGGTAATCAATAATTTGATCACAAGAAATAATATATTAGATGATAAAAGCTACTTTAGTATTGTTTTTATGATTTGTTTCTATTATATTATCATAATCTTTTTTAGGTTTTGTAATTATATTCATATCTTACTTTTGTTCTTATTCAGTTAAACATAAAGTTATTGATTTTTAAAAAGCTGAAGACTTATTGCAATATTTATATTATATGTTGCACCATTTGCAACTATGTAGCTTGCTTTCATGGAACTGAATGTAGCGTCATTAGTCAATGAAGTATATTTCTTATTGGAAAATCATGCATGATTTATTTGTCATAAAATGAGAGCAAACAATAGTGTACTCAGATTATTTGATTTAAAAGAATGTGTAATTTGTACAATATAATATGTTGTCAAGTTTCAGTTAGAGATTGAGCAAACAATAGTACTCAAGCTAAAGGAAGATGGAATGAGCAAAATAGTCTTGAAAATATTATTGGCTTCAATTAGATGCATTGCATTCTTAAAAAAGGAAGTTGACGATATAATTGGGATGTAATTCAGATACTGAGATTGAATTACCTTTCATGAATATCAATATTGTTAAAACTAATGAATTAGTAAGAGTGCATCAAGCATAATGTTGATTAGTTTATTATTGGTCTTTTATACTACAAACCAAATAAAGTCAAAATGATAAGCAGTTTCTTTATCGTCTCTCTCCTTTTTAAAAAGGAGAGCAAACATCTAGTTACTGATTGTGATATGATTCAAATACTATTCTATTTAGCAAAATTATTACAACTAAAAAATGAGACGACTTTCAAAAAATTAAATGAAAAAAAAATGAATCAAAATAAACAAGCTCATCATGCAATGTACAGGAAGTACATGCTCATTATCTATAAAACATAAAAAGAATAGTCTTGATGTACCTAATCCTCATAGCCCGCCAATTTTCCATTCACAGAACACCCAATAGCTTAGCCTTACCTTGTTGGCAAAAACTTGTATTCACTGCAAAAATAGTCATCATCAGTTGCATAAAGTACATACAGCATACATATGATCTCAATTTGAATTTCTTAAGGGCGTCCAATTACATTAGAAGTTTAGCAACACCAATATAAGTATGAAGCAAAGGTTGAAAATCTGATAGCACTAATGTTGAATTAATTCTAAGTTTTAGAAAAGTAGAATAAGGGAAGAGATAAATAAAGAGTCTAGAGTCAGAATCTAGAATCTCTAGAGAAACATACAAATTTTATATTTTTTTCATAACTAAACCAATTATAATATACAACAAAAACATATATACAAGTCTGACTTACATAACTGACCATAAGACATACATAAGTGACTATAAGATAACTACTACGAGAAGATAAGACTTAATAACTTTTTTTTGGATAAGATGAAAGGCTTTACACCTGGAGCGTACAGTGAAAATAAATAAAGGAAATAAGGGCAATCACCCAATGTTAGAGAAGTCTGCTAACATTAGGTTCAAACACGTTATTGGTGGTTCATGAATAACTGATAGTTTTGTGTTCGCCTGATGCACCTTGTTAGCCAAAAAATCTGCACAGCGTAAAACTTCTCTGTGAGAATGAATAAATTGAGTGTCCCATGAAGAGAAGATCAATGATATGATGTCCACAATCTCTTGAACTCAAGGGTGATAGTTACCCCCATTCAACATGAGGGTTTGGATAGCCTCCACAAAGTCCGAATACAGCTTGACCTTCCTGAATCCTAACGATTTGCACATAGTTAATCCCGCTTTAATTGTCATTAGCTCTGCCATCGTAAGAGCACATGGTTGTAATTTCTGCTGGAAACCGACAACCCAACAAGCTTGATGATTCATGATCAGACCGCCACACACTGCTTGATAGTTATCTTTTACCGAGGCATCAACATCGACTCTCACGTACCCATCTGGTGGTCGCAACCACTTGTCATCATTCCTTTTTGGAACAAAAAAGATCTTATGTCTCCTCCTGCTCCCTTATGATTCCTCAAACAGCAGATACTTGCAGTGATTTATTATGCTCTGAGGATGTGCACTATTGCCTTCGAACACCTGTTGACATCGGTTCTTCCAAATGAGCCAGCATATGATCGCAAAACTTTTCATCCATGGCCATTTTCTGACATGTAGAGATCCCGCCTCCTGACGACTATTCCATCTTAGCCATTCCTGCAAATTATCATTAAAGAAAGTACTATAGTATATCGGGTTAATGATCAAAAGCCACACATTGTTTGCAATCCCTCAACATATGAAGAATGGATTCCTCTCTCTAACATTGAAAGGGATATTCATTATGCTCATAAAGGCCACGATTGGCTCTAAGAGAGTTAATAGGAAGCCGCTCATGAAATACTTGCCACATGAAGAATTTTACTCGTTCTGGAATTAGCCAACGACATAATTCTTTCCATGAACCTATAGGGGAAGATCTTTCGTATCTTCAAGAAGATTGTAGGTCGACCTTAAGCTAAAATTATCATTTGAAGAGGCTCTCCATTCAATGGTATCTTGTGACTGACCGGAAGGTGGGAGAAGATTAATGATTTTTTCCACAACCTAATCAGGAAGGAACATACTCCATTTACCTATGTCCCAAACACCATGAGAGGTCACGAAATCTGCCACAATAGCTTCATTGTTGATCAGATGATGGTTTTTATTGATGTAATGAGATAGAGGACAATCCAGAGGAGTCCAGAGCTCCCACCATGCCATAGTTCCTTGTCCATTCTAGACCCTACTGCCCACCGTAGTCCTAAAGGTTTCCCATACTTTAATAATGGATCCTCAAATGGATGATTGATTGTGTCTTTTTGTAACTATAGGAAAATTTTCATCTCCACATCCATATTTGTTTTGGAGACATTGAACCCAAAGATGTCTAGTCAACAAAGCTTCATGATGAAAGCTATATTTTGACAAACCAAGTCTTTGATTCCAAGACCTCCTCTCTCCTTGTCATTTTTAATCAAGTCCCAAGAAAGAAGATGGATCTTCTTCCCTTGATTGCCTTGGTTCCTGAAGAAGTTTCTACATAGTTTGTCAATTTCCTTAAGCATGCCTCTTGGAATTAACAAAGATTGCATTTGATATGAGGGAATTGATGACAAAATCGACTTGATCATAACCATTCTTCCAACCATACTTAGAAATCTTCCTTTCCAACTTACAAGTTTATTTTGAACTCTTGGGATCAAAGGGGCAAAAGTTACTTTGACTGCCCTTTTATGAAGTAAAGGAACCCCCAAATACTTGCCCAAATCAGAAGTGAGAAGGATGCCCAGTTGTTGACTAAACACATTGGCCTTGCTAGAGTGGACATTTTTTGATACGAAGATCTTCGATTTGCTCAAGCTAATCTTGTGGCCCGATACATGACAGAAGCGCAACATAATGTCCCTTACCCTATCAAGCTAATCAGAAGAGGCCTCGCAAAGAAAAGATAAGAAAGATGTGGTCTTTGGGAGCTCATTCTCAAAGGCTTACAGTTGCCAATATCAACTTCTCATTGAATAAGCTGACCCAGGTGTTCCATACATATGACAAAAAGATATGGGCTTAGAGGATCTCCCTGTCTAACACCCCTCGAGGGGGAAAGGTCTTCAGAGGGGGAACCATTCCAACAAACATTCAAAGAGGCGGAAGAAACACAAGCCATAATCAAAGAAACAAGATGATGATTGAATCCAAGAGACTGGAGGTTAAATTGCAGAAATCCCCAATCCAAGCGATCAAAAGCTTTTTCCATGTCCACTTTAATCGCAACGTACCCCCTACCACTTCTCTTAGAACGCATAGAGTGAATTGCTTCCTGATCAAGAATGATGTTATTACAAATGTGCCTCCCACTAACAAAACTACATTGAGTTTGAAAGATGAGGGAGCCCATAAGCTTCTTCAGCCTGTTTGCAATTATCTTACTCAAAATTTTATAGGTAACATTACAAAGGGAAAAAGGCCTAAAGTCCTTAATTGACGAAGGATTGTCAATTTTTGGGATAAGAACGATGTTGGTTTTGTTCAAGCTAGGGATTACAGACGGATCCCTAAAAGCATGAGAGATGAGATCGCAAACCTTTCCACCAACCACCTCCCACTAAGATTGGAAGAAATGCGGTTGAAGGCGATATAGACCAGGGGCCTTAAAAGCACCCATTTCAAAAGAAGCATTCTTGATTTCAATAAGGGTAACATGCCTATGAATTTCATCCAAATCAGATTGCCTAAAAGTAGGAAACTTATAAGGCCAATCCTCAACCTGTTGAACATTTATGTCACTTGAAAATAAACTACACCTAGACTGCCTTAGGATAGATGTTTCTTTCTTCTAGAATAAAGTAGCAAATAGATGTGGCAATCTATCATTACCCAGCCCTTGAAAATAAGCCTTGTCCTCAAGGCAAAAATCTGGAAATTGAGATGCCAATGTGCCGTATAATTCCCAGCTACATTCTTCTGAAGGGTAACCCTTCCATTTGACAAGTAATTCAAGTTATGGTGCATTGAAATCTACATTTCAGGAAGATAAACGAGAAGAGATAATCTATTCAGGTTCCAATTAAGCTTCTCAATCATCATTTATAGGCAGAGAAGGCAAATGTGAAGAATTATAACAATGCCCTAGCTTAAGCAAGGAAACATGAAAAATGGGATGGATTCGTGCTTCTGCAGGGAGCTGAAATTTATAAGTTGCAAAACCAATTTTTCGCACAATTGGATAAGGACCATAGAAACGGGGAGCAAGTTTCTCATATTTTCACTTTGTTAATGATCGCTTCTTGTAAGGCTGAACTTTCAGCAAGACTTTGTCCCCAGGTTGAAATTCCACATCCTTACAACTTGTATCAGCATATTTTTTTCATCTGATTTTGAGCATGAGATGAATTGTCTCATATGGTAGATAATAATGCATTTCTTTCTTCAAAATAATCATGTAGTTCATCCAAGTTAGTTGCACCTTGTTGACTTGGTAAGAGAGAAGGAGAATATCTTCCATGGACAATTTTAGAAGGAGTAGAGTCAATAGAAGAATGGCACCTCGTGTTGTATGATAATTCTACCCAATGAAGGAATGTGGTCCAATTTTTGGGATGGTCCTGTGAAAAACAACATAAGTTTCCAAACATCGATTGACCACCTCCATCTGTCCATTTGTTTGAAGATGATAAGCAATGCTCATCCTCAACTTGGTACCACTCAATTTAAAAATTTCTTGCCAAAATGCACCTAAGAAAATTATATCCCGATTAGAAACAATGGATCTTGGAAAACCATGGAGACGAATGATTTCTTTGAAGAAAATGACAGCAATGGATTTTGAAGTAAAGTGCCTTAGAAAGCCAAGAAAGTAAGCATATTTGCTTAACTTATCCACAACCACCAAAATTACTTCCAAACTGTTGGCTTGGGTAAGCCAATTATAAAATCCAAAGAAATATCCTCCCAAACTTGATGAGGAATATCTAAAGGCTGAAGAAGGCCTCCTAGAGCTTGAAGAACATACTTATTTTGTTGGCATGTCAAACAAGTGGTAACATAAGTTTTAAATTCTTCCTTCATATTTTTCCAATCAAATTGTTGTTGACGTTTGAGTGTTTTAAGAACACCCCATGACAGCCAATAGGAGAAGCGTGAGCTTCATCTATGAGTAATATGGATAAAGCATCAGCTCCTTGGTTGGAAGAACCTGTTTTGTAAATGATGTTGAAATTAAAGGATAATAGCTTCATCATTAATCTTTGTTGTTCAGGAGTGGTAAAACGTTGTTCTAGCAAGTATTTTAAGCTATTATGATCTGTCAGCATCTTGAATTTGTGACCCAACAAGTAATGTCTCTACTTCTGCAATGTTGATACAAGAGCAAGCAGTTCTCTATTGTATACTGACTTGTGATGTTTGGATGTAGATAGCCTTTTGCTATCAAAGGTAATAGGATTCCCTTCTTGTTGCAAAATAGCTCCTAATCGAGATGAGGAAGCATCACATTCAACCACAAAGGGTTTGGCGAAGTCAAGTAGTTGGAGGATTGGCTTATTGATCAATGCAGCCTTTAAATTGTAAAAAGCTTGTTTTCAAGAATCTGACCAACAGAATGCATCCTTCTTAGTCATGTCCGTGAGAGGTTTTGCCAGTTGGCCATAACATTTAACAAAATGTCTGTAGTATCCAATGAGTCCTAAAACACCATGTAACTTAATAATATTTTGGGGCATAGGCCACTGTGATAATGCTGAAATTTTTTCTGGATCTACTACAACACCTTCACCTGAAATAATACATCCCAAAAAGGAGGTTTCCATTTGTAAAAAATCACACTTCTTGGGATTGGCCAAAAAATTATGTTGCTACAGAGTATCTAAGACTGTTTGAAGATGTGACATGTGTTCTTCACAATTTTTGTTATACACCAGGAAGTCATCAAAGAAGACTAAGATAAATTTTCTAAGAAAAGGTCAAAACATGTCATTCATGGCAGCTTGAAAGGCTACATGGGTATTTGTAAGGCCAAATGGCATGACAACAAACTCATAATGGCCTGAACGTGTCCTAAATGCAGTTTTATGTATATCTTCTAGTAAAACACGGATTTGATGATAACCAGACCATAAATCAACATGAAGTTCATCAATCAACTCATCAATGTTAGGAATAGGATACTTATCTAGTACTGTGATGCGGTTTAGCCCTCCATAATCAACACAAAGACGCCAATAAGAATCTTTCTTTGGAACAAGAAGCACCATACTAACAAATGGACTAACATTGGGTTGTATGGAACCTTTACTTAATAAATCACTAATCTACTTCTCTATTTCATCCCCTTTTGAGAGTGTGGATATCTATCAGGACGAATATTGGGTGGAATAGCTCCTGGAATAAGAGGGATTGCATGATAGTGGTCCCTTAGAGGAGGTAGTAACGTTGGCTCTTGATAAGAACTTTTTATCGTTAGCCTTGGGGTTCACAATTAAAAATTAACTAAGGATTGCATATAAGCAAACCTATGATCATTCTCTATTCTCGAGAAGCCTTTTATTGATTCTTAAATAATCTAAGTGTCATGCAAATGCAATGAAAATCAAGGAAAATTAGTTTTGGGGTTTTTGAAATAATAATTAAAAGAAGAATGCAATTTAATCAAAATCCTAAAGCTACTATTTTTGGTATTTTTTTAAATAATAACGGAATTGAATATTTTTGGATTAAAAAAATAATATAATGAAACGAGTTCTAGTAGCAAAGTTTGTAGTTTTCCTAGCTTATCAAAATTATATGGGAGTTAAAATATCATCAAGTCTAATAAAAACAACCCCAAGCAATCGCGTTG
>JBAGKO010041441.1:0-10186 GCA_037177275.1 Acacia concinna | reverse complement strand
AACAATTCCATATATTTAAATTACAAGATGATTTATAATTCTTATGTGTCCAATTAATTCCTCATAATTTCTTAGACTAAAATAAATCTCAAAATAATCTCCTTAATTTTCCATAATGCACATAAAATCATAAGATTATGACTTTATTATGTCTTAAGGACTTTCCCAAAATTTGGGATATTACACCCATATTGAAGGAAATAAGAGCATGCTCTCGGCCTTGAAAAGATAAGTTAGAAGGAGGGAGGAATTATAAAATTCAACTTCATAATTGAATCTCTCACAATAAATTATGTGTGAAATAACAAAGAGAATGAAGGTAGAAATTGAACATGAATAAGTCAAATGTTAGCCTAAAGAAAGCAAGTTAGAGTAAGTTATGAGAAATTAGTGGATTCAATTGTACTGATGATTTATGAACTAAGGCAGAACTTTTATTTACAACCATTATTTGAAATTATGGAAGTTGAATTGGAAGCTTGATAATAAACCTTCATGCAATAAGGAACTAAGAGCAAGAGAAAGGAAATAACGTTTCAAGGTAGCAAACATTACCTTACTCTTATATGCTTAGTGATAAGCTAAATATTAAAGCCTAAAATCAATAATAAAAACTAGATTAAACACTAGCCTAGGTCGAATCCACCTATGGACTTTCTATCACTCTCTTTATTTAGGATTTTCTACTTCTGTTTATGTTCAATTTAGCTAAACTAAGTAATTACCAATTTAAGTCCAAATCAGATTTCTAATTAGCTACTAAAACATAGATAACAACCTACTTCTACCTAAAACTAAGCTCAATAAAAATGCAAACACTATTACTTTGATTCACAACACAATTAATCCACTATCTCTGTGTAATCACATGCATCATCATCATTGCTCCTTCTAGAATTAATGATTTGAGTATTCATTAAGCACAAATTGCAAAAGGCATTTGTCACACATACCACTTTTTGGGCCTTTATTATACCCCCAAAGTGGCCTTTGGAACTACTTATTATGTTTGAATATCAGAAAACTGAGAGGAAAACTTTCATAAAATATATTAATGATAAACAAGTTCTCATTAATGAACAGAGGCATACAAACAAGAATCCAATGTATCAATCTTAAAACATATACATACAACCCATAAATAATGACAGGAAGCCTAACAAAACTACACTTGGTCCTTGCCTTTGCTTCCTAATCCTTCACCTGCATTGTGGAGAGGGTAAGGTTTCTAGGGAAACCTCAATAGCAGAGTCTAAAACCAATAACAGTATAATGCAATGCATCTCATGCTATCATGTAATGCCCGTATTACTCCTCTAGTACCCTCTCTCAACACTTACCATATAATGAGCATGCACATGACTCTACCTTTATCACATAGTTAAGGCACATAAACAGAGAGTCATATCAAATACTTATCATGCTAGCTCACTTACACTACAGTAAACAAGCATACAACACAAACAGTAATAAGCAAGCACTATAAGTTAAGGTTTAGAAATTCTCGCTACCGCATACTCCTACACCATGCAAGTGTTTATCCCTATCTCTAGGTGTATGCGTCTGATCCTCCACTATTAGACTACTGGATCACTGCTGGACAGCTGGTCCGCTGCTATGTAATGCTTATAAAGACCACAGTGTAAGGCATTACTATATGCCTTTATCGGTATACTACAGCCCTTCCTCTCCTGTACCCCTTAAAGGCCTGGTTTCCTACCACTTGTACCGTATCCTTCCCTATACCTATACCAAATCCTTCCCCTACCAGTACCCCTCTGATGTCCACCCTGTGTAGCCTCAAGTCCCTGTTGCTGGCCTGTGCCCACTACCCTGGTTGAGACAGTTGGGTAGAACCTTCCCTTAGGTTCACTATACAGGCTTGCCTAATAATACAGAACCCCCTTATACTATTCTAATAATTGCTGCAAAATAAAGGAATTCAAAAGAAAGAGGGAACCGACACTTAGATTAAATGCTGGGCTGAGACGACTTAAATTTCCATAAGGGCCTTACTTTAAGAGAGGGATGGGAGAGCACCAACGTAGAGAGGATCACGTTTTGAGCATGAAGAGAAGGGGGAGGTCTTATTTATATGTGAAGTTTGGGACACAAATGGAATTTTCAAAATTGTTCTTTTTCTTGTGTTCACACTACCTTTATTCTTGTAGTGACACGTGTCCCATTCTAGGTTGTTCTTGACTCCTTCTCTAAGGAAAAAAATATGGCCCCTTCAGCCCATAAAGAGTTGGGCCCATTTAAGCCCAATTCGTTCGACAATTTCCACCGTATTGGCCCGAAATCTGGGAAAATTCTAGAAAATTTTGTGATTGTCCAAAATTTTCAAAATATTCACAAAAAATCTCTCAAAATTCCAAGAGGCTACCATTAAAATTTCATAATATTTTGGACATCTATAACTCCCAAAATAAATTCCTCAAAAAGTCTATTTTTCTGGTGATTAGCCTATATCAGCAATTTTAGCTGATATCTCTAGACTTATAAATCCTCTAAAATAACATATTAATTTTTCCAAGTCATTTTCTAGAACATGAGGTCCCTAGATATTTGCTATGGCCAAAGACCCGGTCTGACCAAAATATTTGCAGATCTCATAAATTTTTCTCGGACTTCCAAAAATTATTTTGATCACTCTCTATTGTTGTGGATGTCACATGCTATGTGCGGGACCATTATGGGAGTTTACGGGGACCACATACTTGCCTGCATTTGACCAAAATTTTTATGGAACTTTTCCTCTTTGCACATAGGTCCTTCCCAGAGTCTTACTACTAATGTTGTGATATCTCTCAATTCTCTACAGAGTAAGGCCCTCTGCTCATCTAGAATACCTCACCTAGGCCTCAAAAAATATCAAGCTATGCCATTTGGTCTACCCCAAAAGCACTATTTTGGCCTAAAATGTCCTTTTTTCGGCCTACAAAAATTTCATAATATTACAACATTTACATGTAAACTAATCAAGTTGTCAAAGTTAATGAACCATATAATTTATCATCCACTCTTGCAATTACCTGAACCTAGGCATACACAATCATGAACTACTCTGAATAACAACTTGGAACCATTAGATTACATTTAATAAATAGTGTTTTGAGAAATTTTCGGTGAACATCATCACCAAAATTACAAGATGAGAGTCCAAATCCAAAAAATGCATTGAAAACATCTATTAAAATATGACCTAGATCTCAGAGATATATTAAATTACGCAGAGAGTAAGAACTTAGCCACACATCGTGATCACAGAAGTAGAATCACAAAGAAGAATGTCTATTAGAGCCATCACCAGAATCTACATCTGGCTCCATATGATCTCCATCTTCATGCACTCTCAGATCACAAAACCACTTCCAAACTCTCTCTCTCTCACTTAGTTGAGGGTTCTGGAAGTAAAGAATGGAACAAAATGAATCAAAATGCCTGGGATTTCGGATTAAATAATTTGGGTTGAGTTCCAGGTCGCGGGTTGAATCTCAGTTCATTGCAGGTTCAGAAGACCTGACCCTATCTACCTTTAACTAGCCGTTAGGAGATCAACTACCCTTATTTAATTATTTGTTAACCATGAAGGGTAGAGATGGTGCAATGTGGCATGCCCTCTTCTATTCTCTAGAGTCATATCGATAGAAGGTTAAGATTAGTTCACAATATATGAAATGAGTGGTTGAGATCTCTTCACCTAGCAAGTCACTTAAGTAAATTCCAAGGTGCTGAGTGCTCTGCTAATCCAATGGCGATAGACATGACACGTGGTGACCTCTGATTTAATCTCTCCCTCTAGTACATATTAATCATATCTAAGGGTCAAGAATTACTCTGCCTTTGACAAACTTATGAAATCTCCTAATTATAATTTAGCCCATGGAAAATTATAGGAAATGACCATGCCTTCACTTTTCTTTACACTTTTGGCTTGTGTAACATCCCAAAAATTTTATAGGCCAAAAAAGGGCATTTTAGGCCAAAATAGTGTTTTTGGGGTAGACCGAGTGTCATACCCTGATATTTTTTGTACACCTAGATGAGGCATTCTAAATGAGCAGAGAGCCTTAGTCTGTAGAGGACTGAAATATCTCACAACAATAGATATGAGATATGGGGAAGGACCTCTATGCAAAGATGAAAAATTCCATAAAGTTTCAGGTCAGAATGCAGACAAGTCCGAAAGCCCTGCAAATTCCCATAAAATCCCAAAAAATAGTAGAGGGTGTCCAGAATAGTCTGACATGATCAGAATGATGTATCGAGGTCTGAGAAATTTTTATAAATTTTTGAATATTTTCATAATTTTTAGTCGGACTGGGTTTTTAGCCAAAAACTGATATTATCATATATATTTATAGGGATCTCAGTACTCTGGATTGAGATTTGGGAAAATTAGTACACTAATTTAGGGAATTTTTGATGCAGTAAAAATCCAAAAAGAAAACCCATTATGTGAGTAAAAGCCCTTAAAAATCAGTAAATCATCAATAAAATGGGTTTTACAAAAAAATTTATTCTGGGAGTTCTAAATGTTCAAAAACTTTGAAATTTGAATGGTAGTCTCCTGGTACTTTTTTGAGAATTTTAGTGAATTTTTCAGAATTTTTGGACAACCACGGAATTTTTTGAAATTTTCTGGTTTTAAAGTAGATTTGGAAGAAATTATCAGATAAAAGAGGGCCAAGTGGGCCCCTTGGGCCCACCTGAACGTGGCATACCTTTGCTTGGGAAAGGAGTCATATTTTGGAATGTCAAATATGAAGAAGAATGTGGAAGGGACACTTATCAAAAGAGTGAAAAAGTTTTCACAATCCAATTCCAAATTCATGTGCAAAACAAATTCCACAGAACAATCTCACAAATAGGACCAAATCCCCGTTGTCCAATCACAATTCCAGGAAATCAGTTAATAATTTAGCAGTTTAGGATAGGAATAAGAAGAAGAAGAAGAAGAAGAAGAAGTCAAGGAACTTGAAAGCCCTAATGTGGCACCAAAAGAATGCACCAGCAATTAGCATGCAACAGAAGCTGATATAACAATGCACAGAGGTGGCAATTATAGATTGAATCACAGCAATGAGCACTTGCACAAGATTTATGCACCACTGTCGAAAAGGAAATACAAAAATAGTAAAAATTCAGTTCCTATAATAAAAAACCCTTAATGTAAAGAATTATCAATGAAGATGGAATTTTCCTAGCAGAATACGCCTAGGAGTTTAGCCTAAAATCAGTCACATCATTGCCAATTGTAATGCATAGAACTTGATCTAAATGAATGGCCAGCAATTAGCAAAATGCAACAAGATAAACTCTTTAGGTCTTCATACCCAGTAGGTCATGAACAAAAAATCTAGAAGCCAAGGAAGTGTTACTCATTTAAAAATCTTACAGCACATAAAAGTGTATATGAATGTAACCAGGCTTATGATAGCAATTCAGCAAATTGTAGTTCAAACCAAATGAAATTTTAGTTGAATGAGTGTGCGCAGCAATGCCAATCCATAATGGTTAAATGAAGTTGCTATCACAAATGTCTGGCAGCAATATATGACTTGTGACAGAACAAGCATAGCCACTCAAGCAACCACAAAAACTGGGCAGCAAATCTTCTAGGTCTAGAGAATTTTAAAATTTCAGTCAATAAAGGTATACTCAAGAGCTCAGTAGCAAGATGAGCATCATAGAACATGTCCTATAACCAAATTGCACCTGTCCTGTATTAATTACACAAAACCTCCTTTTATTTTAAAAACATACATATAAGTTCAAATTGTTAACTCCATTAAATATTTTTATTTCTTAATTAAAAATTATATTAAAATAAATTTTATTTACTAATTTACCTTTCATCATTACCAATTCCCTAATTTCGACTAAAATTATATAAATAATGTAAGATTGTTTTCTTTTTTTTTCTTATTTTTTTAGTTTTTCAAATAGTTATCTATTAATTCTTTTTTCATATTGAAATAAAGTCTTACGTTTTTACTTAATGTAGACATAAAAAAACATAATTGACAGACTATTAATTATGTAATAAGATGCATACTTAAATAAACATGTTTATAAATGTTTGTGCAAAAAAAGTTTTTAAGAAATGTTAATTAAAAATTAATATAAGTTATATAATATCTCAAATTTAAATTATTAATTACATAGGAGGAATAAAAATATCCCTTCCAAATATTTTTCATCATGGTTCTACGGAAAAAATATGTTTGTAGTCATTTAAAAGAATATTAAATAAATAAGTTTTAATGCATATGAGACAAACTAAAATTTAAAAGTTTATAATATAATTAATATACTTTATAGTATATAGGAAATTTTGAACATATATGTATTAGAATTATTTTTTATTTGTATAAAAAAATATTTTAAGGCAAATATAAATATGTATTGATTTTTTGAAAGAGGCGTATTTTGGTCAAAGCAAATATTGATTAGTCAAATTGAACAATCAACTAACAGTTTATTAAATGAACATGAAATCTCCCATATATGTAAGAGAGATTTATGTAGCATGCATTTTACTTTGAAGAGAAATCTATATATGTTTTCAAAATAGAAGGGAGGTTTGTGTAATTTAAGTAAAACAGAAGGGTAATCAATGTATTTAACTCTTTTTTTTTCTTCTTCAATTCTTTTGACATGCCAGAAATACCTCCAAATGAATTATCATCATAAAATAACCAATGCAATCTTTATGACATTTCTACACGAAATTCCTAAAATGTCCCTAATTCACATATTATCATAATTAAAGTTCTAAATGCCTATTAACCATGGAAACTACCCTAGTTTCAAATATAAAATGATATAATTAATTATGTAATATTATGACTTATCAAGTTCATTCATTCCAAAGAACAGAACATGTCAAGAACAAGCCAACAATCACAAGAACCGCCAACAATAATCTCAAATCAACAAAAAATACAAGGTTTCTTAAGCTTATCTCACTACTACATAATTGTCTATATTTAATAGTTGTTTTTGCCCATATATGGCAGTTTCTGACAGGCATATATTTTAACACTATATATATATACATATGCCGGTTCCCAAACCGCAATATATATTTCCATAAATATGACAGTTTTCTAGTGAGAAACATCATGTATACGCCACTTATACATGACAGTTTTTAAATAAAAACAGGTATCTATATCAATATATGACGATTGTTCTTAAACAACCACCAAGTATTTCCCTTTATGTTTTACAAGACTAGCCATCATCATTTTATCTTACAGTCCATTTATATTGAGCCCCTTAAAGAATCTTATGCTCTCTAAGGATCAATGTGCAACTGTTTATGATTTTATTAGATTAAATCATAATCTAAAACAGTATACATTGATCCTGAAAGGACAGAAGATTCATCTGGGGAGCTCAATAAATAGATTGCAAAACTAAAATGATGATGATCGATCTCGCAAAACAAAATATATAAGGGCGGCAAGTAAGAAAAATAGGGATTTGAGAATAACGTAACAAAAGTCTCACTTTTATGCACAATTTAGCACATACATAATCCACTGCATAACAATGACAACCCATGCGATATACATATATATCGAGTTGAGCATGTGTCATACCCAAATCTGTAAAGTGTGCAGATCAATTAGATATTCATAAAAAATTTTAGCATTAAACGATTATAAATACATTTAAGGGTAGAAAATTTTCATATTTATACTATTCACCGCAAAAATAGTAAAGTTCTGAAGAAAGAATAGTGAATCTATACAACGTTCGTAACGGCTGAATAGCAAAGTCTATCATACATCTACTACAGATAAGATCTACCATGTTTGCACATTCGCAAAGAGGTAGACACAGTAGACATACATAAGAAGAGAACGAATGACAAGAAAATCCATGTGGGTTTGCCAAAAGTGGGCTATGGTGTAGAAGAGCTAGCGCGAGCGACGAATGAAATTTACTGATAAGTATGAAATCAAGCTGGGTTTTAAAGGCATTTATATGATGGTTGTTTTTTAAAAACCATCAAATATGTACAATTATATTTGGCGATTTTTAAACAACTGCCATATATGTGACAGACGTATGGTGCTTCAATTTCTACATCTTTATATATGGCGGGTGTCATATAACCACAATATATACAACATCATATATACACAATTCTATGGTAGTGTCTCTTGTCTTCTTGCTTTCTCTCTCTAGAACTGAAATCCAAGCCTTTGTTCTCTTAATTTTCTTCTTTGCTAAATATGAAATCAAGAGTGCTCAAGAGATTAGAATTAGTCTTGCATCAAGAAACTTAGAAGAAATAGAAAATTTTTTGCCTTAAACTTGTCTATATCTCTTTGGCTCCTCTTCCTTTCTTCCTCTTGTCTCTATTTCTCCAAACTTTTTCTCTCTCCCTCTCCGTATGGCAGTTGAAATATGAGACTCAAGGGACTTAAAATGGCTTGTTGCATGTGTTTAATTATATTACATAATTAGCTTGTTCGACCTCCATAAATGTAATATCATTTTAATGTGGTCTTACTATTGAATATCAAATCTTGGTCATCCATTTTGATCTTCTAATTTTACTCTCAAGATGAATTTGAAGCTTCCATCTTTACCCTTGGAAGTGTTACTATTTACCATTTTACTCTTTTTACTTTTAACGTAGTAATTTCCCCTTTAACATAATTCTTCTATGTTCGTATTTTGGAATCATTTTCCACAAAATAATTCCTTGGAAAATTTTAGCATAAAATTAAGGGAATCATATCTAAAACTCATTCTTTTAAATCTTAATTCCTTAAATTCATCCAGCTCCCTTTTTCTCCATAATTTTCTCCATAATTTCCATAAAATGGCCTTTCCCTTGAACAAAATGCCCATAAATATTTTTTCATAGGAAGTTTCCACTTCTAAGGAATGAAACCATTTTTATAATGTCTTCTCCACTTTAAAATAATTTTTCTTAGTTTTCCTCAATTATTTGAGGCGTCTTGGTGTTTTCCATAATTAAATTTGTTCCCAGTCACCCAAAATTCTAATAATTTCTTGGAAGATTTTTTTGCCACATTCCTTTATACCAAAACTCACAATTTTATTCAATTTAAATTTTCCTATGATCAAGGAATATTTGGCGAATAAAATCATGATGTTACACCTTGTCTCTAAAGGTAATGAAAGTAGATAGCCAAATTTCTCAACAAATATGGTTCCACTTACACTTCATAATGGCAAAATGGATAAATCAATAAAACCAAATGACAAATATGATTACTAGAAAAGAATAACATGAGATTACACTCATGAACCATGTCACACATTAATTAAAATGAAGATGTAAAAATTCACCTTCAGCCAATGATAACTTATCACACTATCTAGAATCTTCAAGCAAATAAAGATCAATAATGTGTGCAATGGAAATTGAAATGCCTCTTATCATATATGTCAATCCCCTCTTCCAACTCAACATTCATCAGAGTAATTGAGCACTAATATATTAGGACAAACTTGGGTACATTCAATGTACTAGATAGGGTAGCCCATAATATTTACAAATATGTACATCATCTCAAAAGTTTAAGACTAAAATTACTAAACTAAACAAAAGTGTTTGCTAGTTGGGACCCAGACTTTCAATATCTAATCTCTACATCTTTGTCACGAGATCTACTTCCTATACCTGGGTAAATCAAATTTTGAAGGAAAAGGGTGAGATTCGAATGAATCTCAATAGCAACAGGCAGACATTCATAATAAATGCAAACTTACTAAACATGCAAAACAACCACCCACATCATCATATCATAGTTATCAATATTATCATTAGAACATATGCAGTGTTCAAGTTATCATCATCAGAAAGATGCAAAGTGCAATGCATGTCTCATATCTTACAATAGACTGCAAATGGTCATACCATCTCTCTGGCATCCCTGCCTTAGCCTCATAGGTGTCCTCCAGTCACATGGCAATGGTGAACTGAAATAGGTCACACCGTCTCAGTCTCATGATGAACTAGAAATGGTTACACCATCTCATGGGCATAGCCTATCTTAGTCTAACAGTGGACCTAGAGAACACACTGTCTCTCAGGCATCCTAGTATCTCAATCTCAATCTCATGTATGGCATACAATACATGTAGCATATAACAATCATTATGTAAGACAGAGTTACTACTTGAAGATTTT
>JBAGKO010041401.1:0-10188 GCA_037177275.1 Acacia concinna | reverse complement strand
TTAATAACGATGGGGTGAGACATAAAGTCCCAGTAACCAAAATCAATTTATAAAATATGCAAGAAAGGATTGCAAGTTAGAGAAGCATGTTTATCAATTACCACAATAATATTCTCAATAGTAAAATAATACATAATAATTTCAATAATTACAACCATCCCTACTTATTCATCCTGCTCCTACTAATATCTTCTGGGCGTGGTACAGCCTATCAGTGCTAGTGTACCTAGCCAAATGCTAGCTAATCACTTCAAGAATACTACCCCGTCCCATGCCACCACCAATATACCGTAATAGGATGATGTCCGCCCAAAACACCCAACTCAAATTCGAGCCAGGGATGAGAGAGCCAATGGGCACACAACTTCATCATATCTCTTCCACACAACTCAATATATCCTATAACAAAACACAATATACTCAATATAATTTTCAGAAACATTTCACAACAGTAACATTTCATTATAATCATCATAACAATAATAACTTAATTATAATCACAAATCATATATATAAGTTGGAAAGTATACTGCTTCACTAAAACAAGTTAATACTTAAACATACACACGATTTTTTTTTCAAAATCCATACAAGTAATATAGATAAAATTAAGGTAAGGTTTAGAAAACATCTTACAGCCCAAAACATGCATATAGAATAAATCAACCCCGATTACCTTAACTCCAAGCTTAATCTTACAATCTTTGACAAATAAAAGTACCAACCACAATCCGGTCACAAATCAATCTACACAATAATGTAGATACAAATTTAATACATAAATTAAATAATTAGCACAATTATATAATATTAAAGCTTTGAATTAATTACCCAAAAATTACAAATTTGAATTCTAATCTCAATTTTTATTATTTTAAGCTTAATCTAATACTTTCCTCAACTCAATTAACTCCTTTAAATCATAAGTTAACACCAATTACATATATGTGTACAAAATCCTCAATTTAAAATTTAGATTTTCAACATAAAATTGTCATTTTATAAATATCAAATTTTTCTAATAATCTAAAATGTTTAAAACTTTAATAATACACCCAATAGTCTAAATAAATTGTTTATTTAATAAGCTCCAAAAGCCAAAAATAACCATTGTTGGGTCTATTTTCAATAAATTATTATAAAATTATAAAACAACCAAATCAAAAATCCAAATTGATTAAAACTATCTACTATTATCCCTCTATATTTTTATAGTCTTATACTGTTCAAACTCAACACTTTCCCAAAGCCCTAACCCAAATTTTTTTTCTATTTTGCAGAAAATTACAACAATAAGAAATAGAAAATTCTATAGAACAACTTTGATGAAGGAAGTTTTATTATTAGAAGTGATTTTTAGTATCAAAATAATCTACAAATTTTAAACTCTAACCTTCCGTCTCCGTTGGTTCCTAATCTCGTCGTCTCTGGTTTGAAAATGAAAGGGAAGACGTTAGAGGGGTATTAATAATACCCCTCAATTCAGCTTGCCCACCATCAGTTTTATAATATTATAATATAATATATTTTTATATACAAATTCTTCTTCTTCTTCCTTTCCTTTTTTTTTGTTTTGTTTTGTTTTGTTTTTTTATACTCACACATTAATATATTTTATTTATTTATTTATTTTATTCCACTAATTCTTTTACTAGCACAAATCATGCTTTAAGTAAAACCTTTTTATCTAATAATTTACAGGATAATAACTCTATTTATCTTAATTAATTATTTCTTAATTATGATTAAACCTTCAAATAAAAGTTAGGATGTTACATCAAACCCCTCTTTCGATTCCACATTTGTCAGATAACACAAGCGCAATTTGATAATGAGCAAGTAATAGCAGAAAACAGTACTAATTATTAATTTACAAACTTAGGTGAATACATAGCTTCCCACAAGATTATCATAGTATATACATTTAAGCCACGTCCAAACAAAAATTAATAACCAGCCACATATGAAACAAAAGTCTTCCTTCCGCAATGGATTCAGACCTTCAGTATCGAGTCATTATATCCTTGCCCCGGGAACTTCCATATCTAACTAAGTAAAATTAAATATTTATAGAAAGGGTGATATTCAAATGAATCTCAGTAGTAACAGATAATCAATCATAAATAAAGGGATAATGATCACTTTTGCCTTAGAATTAACCATCTGGGAGTGCTAGGTATCCAGAAGTTTTTAGATGACTGTTTTTTCCCTGGAAGTAACCATCCAGGAGCTCTGGGTATCTGAAAGTATCCATTCAATAGCACTAGGCATCTGAAAGTTTTTTAGGACCATTTTTACCCCAGAAGTAACTGATAAGTCACTATTTTGTATGGTTTATTAGGTTTAATGTGTGCTTTAAATATGAAAAAAATGAGAGTAGAAATGAATTCTCTTGGATTTAATTGGGAAAATAAGTGCATGAGGATATCTTGATCATTTGAGCATAATTAAAGATTAAAATTGTTATTAAACTGTGATTATATGCTTGGCCATGATTTGGTGAAATTTTGTTGTAAGTTTGAAGAAGAAATAAGAAGAAAACAGGATTAAAAAGAAGGATCGGATTGCAAAGCTTAAAATTTGTTCAGGGGCAATTTGTAAAGAAAAGAGGGACCTGGCTATAAAGAAAGAAATGAGCAAGCTAAAACTGAGACAAAAAGTGTGCGCGGGGTCCTCAACTGTAATTCTTGTGGGGTCAAATTGTAATTTTAAAGAAGTCAGAAGACCAAGTCAAAGGTAGAGAGAGTGCTAATCGTTGATCATGAATACCTAAGATCTGATTTGGACCGTAAATGAAAACGCACAACATCACTTAAGTCTGGTGTGATCTGAGATGTCCATGTGGCATACAGTTGACTTCACTTTGGCCACTGATTCAATTCTCAAAGATTAAAACAGACACCAACGTGTGGCACAATCTAAGCCTCTCATCTCCAACCAACATTGAACATGAGCAGTTGGATCTCAATGACTGTAATCACTTTTGATCCAGACCCATCTTCTTCACCCACAAGCGACCTGACTTCAACTAGCGAATGCCTTATTGACCCATGATATTTAACCTCTTTTTCCAGCATGATTTGGCATGGATTCTCATTCTTCTTCTTCCAAATTGCTTCATCTATGAGAGAGGGAGAGTTTGGGAGTGTTTTCAGAGCACGAAGTCGCCGAAGTTTTGAGTTCTAGTGCAAAATCCGATGTCAGCTCCGGTGACTTCTAGAACAGCTTGTATTGTGATTTCCTTTATGTTTTGTAGCTGATTCTGTCGATTCTCTATGTAATAAGCTTATGTTTGAGCTTTTTTTATGTAATTGAACCATTAGATCATCTTCCCTTCTGATGATATGCGTTTTGCCATATTTTCTGACACGATCTTACTAGAAGAGTTTTTTAGGCTTTAATTCTACTAAATTTCACGTGTTCAAGGATTCTAGCATGATTTTTGAGTATCTTTTGACTGGATTAACATATATTTAGGCAATTTGAAGGCAGAGGTGAATGATTTATGGCTGAATAAGTTGATTTAGTCTTTCTTGCTAGATTGAACTCATGAATCATGTGATAGTATTGTTTTTTGGTCCATTCCTCATCTGATTCTGATGGATGATATTGTTGCAATGATAGTCTTAGTGGATTGCATAGAGAATCACATTGTTCACTTGTCAATTGTGCTCAACCTATTTTTAAATAGATGTAGGAATGTGCTTGAGTAGGTTATGGGCATGATTCTTGACTTTCAGTAGCTCTTTAGGAACATATATAATATGTTTTGGATACCTAAATTGATAATTAATTAGCCTAGTTTAATTAGACCTAAAAAGGAATGAAAAATCCAAAGAAAGAGTGTTAGAAAGCCTATAGGTGGAGATGACCTAAGTTAATATTAATCTAGTTTTTAATTGAATAATTAGCTTAATCAGTAATTACTCATAAGCGTTGGGTATCCAGAAGTTTTTCAAGGACCATTTTTGCCCCCAACAAATTTACTATGGCAGATAGTCAATGTCAAGTTTGACCGTTAAATGACACCATCAGCTGAAACATTTAGGAGTAGCTACATTTTGGGGTCTCTTCACTCTCTTTGGGATTCAAGCACAATCAGAGAGGGAGAGAAAGGGATTTTGGGAAATATTGTTTTAATATTAGGGATAAACCTTTAGGAGAATTCCAAAAAAAGACAAGGGAAATAAGGAAATTTCATATCAGTACAACGAAATCCAAAAATTCCAAATAAGTCATTTTGTACTTTTTTGTAAAATTATGAAAATGTCACTGGATATTAACAACACAAGTATCTTAATTCACAACAAGAATATTTCAATTAACAACAACATAAGCATTTAGGTATTATGTATTTACGTTATGAGTTGTTGTGCTATTGTTGTTAATTGAGATACTTTTGTTGTGAATTAAGATACTCATATTGTTAAAATCTAGTGGCATGTTCATAATTTCGCCAAAAAAAAGTACAAAATGACTTATATGGAAGTTTCCGGATTTCGTTGTACTGATATGAAATTTCCCAAGGAAAGAGAGCCAGCTAGCCAAGTTGCTGTTCTCTAGTAGTGGTATCGTCTATAGATCGTCGGGCGATGTGACTAAGATAGTTATAAATATCTGTGGCAAGGGAAGCATCTGAGCCGGCACAAGCTCCCAGGCATACGGAAAAAACTACCATACATACGTAATGGACTACTTTTCAGACTTTTTTCTTTCTATTTCACTTGTCTTTTTTTTTTGGAATTTTCCCTAAACCTTTAGATCGTGAGTTGAGGAAGAAAAAATATCTAAAGATTTGGCAGATTGTGATTGTCGAACCATATGCGATCTGGATATGGATTTGGGTTTTGCTATGAAGATCTTGATGTCATTTAATGGTTAAACCCAGATCTATATCTAGATCGCATTTAATTCGACCATCACGATTTGCCAAATCTTTAGATATTTTTTCTTCCTCAACTCACGATCTAAAGGTTTATCCCT
Source organism: Acacia concinna (assembly GCA_037177275.1). Lineage (NCBI taxonomy): Eukaryota > Viridiplantae > Streptophyta > Magnoliopsida > Fabales > Fabaceae > Acacia > Acacia concinna. The sequence goes on along the minus strand of JBAGKO010041401.1, from coordinate 5,205 downwards.
AATATTAAAATAATATTCCCCAAAATCCCTTTCTCTCCCTCTCTGTTTGTGCTTGAATCTCAAAGAAAGTAAAGAGATCCCAAAATGTAGCTAGTCCCAAAACGTTTAAACTTATAGTGTCATTTAACGATCAAACTTGACATTGACTAATGGCCAAAGTAAATTTGTTGGGGCAAGAATGGTCCTCAAAAAAGTTTCAGATACCCAACGTTTCTAAATGGTTACTTTCGGGCCAAAAATGGTCCTAAAAAAATTATGGATACCCAACGCTCCTGAATGATTACTTCCTAGGCGAAAATGGTCCTCTAAAAACTTTCAGATACCCAGCACTCCCAGATAGTTACTTCCAGGGAAAAAGTGGTCCTTATCGCCATAGATAAATGCAAACATACTAGCATTCCATCATCATCATCATATCACAGTCATTGAGTCGTTATCATCAGAAAAATGCAAAGTGCAATACATGTCTTATATCTCATGGAAAACTATAAACAATCATACTGTCTCATTAGCATCCCCACCTCAACTTCATAGGCATCCGCCCATCACAGGCTATGGTGAATAGGAATCAGTCACACCATCTTAGTCTCATGGTGAACCGGTCATGGTTACACCGTCTCATGGGCGTTAGCCCCTCTTAGTCTAATAGTGGACTCTGAAGAATCACACTGTCTCCTAAGCGTCCCCAACATGGGCATCCCTACGTCTCAGTCCCATGCATGGCATACAACATATACAGCATATCACAATCATTATAAAAAACAAAGTTACTACCTGTACTCCTTTCAACGTCTGATAGTCTTATCAGCTTTTCGATTCTACCCAACAAATATCATGTCCTACAAATCCAATATAGTGCAATCGAGTTATTACTCACTCAAGCTTATTTCTTAAGTGCCTAAAATTCATTATCTCTTTCTAAAACACCTAATTACGAAATTGTCCTTAAGGGTACCGGTCTATTTTCCTTTTCTATCCTGCATAATTTTATCTTTTCAAAAATCATGACCCAGACTACTCCTACACAATTTTGTGTCCTAAATCTATTGACGAGGTCAGAATTGCCAAATTCAAACTCCCTCCCCCTGAAACCACATTAATCCAAAATTGGGGACAATCTTAACAAAAGTGTTATTTTCTATCTTTATGCTTCCAATTCCATGCTCCCACCTTTACCCTACACAAATTTTCATTTTAAACACAATGGAAGCATCAGTTTCATCAAATTCCAACTCCTTCCCACTCCCCTATTCATACCGAAATATTCATCCAAAGGGGAAAAATTGGCTTTCCAAACTTCATTCCATGAAACACCATTTCTACACCCTAATCCACTTGTTTAAACCATCTAATTCATATTCCACATAATCAATGGAAATTTGGGCAGCAATTCCATATTAGGGTTTGTACATCCCAACACCTTAATAAGCCCAAATCATCAAAGAAATAATAATATCCATCATCACAACTTCACACCACCAAGAATCAACAAGAAGTAACAAGAGGATCAAAGTTTTGGTGATTACGTTCTTATTTCTTGCCCTCTCTTAGTTTGACCGTCCAGCTTCCTCCCTCTAAACTTTCAGTTTCTTCTTTTTGACCATGAATTCAAGAGGGAAATGGAAGATGCAAGCTTGATCTTACCTAGGTAGCTATGTGTGTGTGTGGTTCAATAAAAAACGAAGGGCTGCCAATGTTTTGAAGAAGACTTAATCACTTAAATCACATGTGCCAATTTATTTTAATTAATCAAGTTAAATGTTTGGCCACATATTTTGCTTTTTGCTTTCTTGATATTTTAACTAGCAAGACTATATCTTGGCCCTTCATTTTGGCTTCCCCATCTTGCCTTTGAGATCATATTTAATCTTCCCTTTATGTCCTTGATTGAGCCACAATTTACAAATTTGCCATTACATTTTTACAATTTTTGGATTTTTAGATAGAATTTTTACCTAACTTTGAAAATTTATATCTAATTGTACAAATATCCAATTGAGGTGACTCCAAAGCCCAAATGTCCCTTATTGAGTCTAGTTTTAGATAAAAATAATTTCCTTGCTCAATTGTAATCATAAATGTCCCAACAAATTCAGATTTAGATACCGTTCCAGAAACTATTGAATTCCACTGGGCAAAATGCAAAAATTTATATATCTCATTATATACATCCAAATCTCATACATAATATATCAAATTAAAGGTTGAAATGTCTACCTTCAGATTCGAAAATTTCATAATTTGTAGATATCATTAGCCTAGGCAAAAATGATGCACAACATAACTACCTCCTATCACTTTCGAGAAATCAGCCATACTTACTTTGGCCATAATTCTTACACCAAAATCCGTCATTTTATCCCTCTTATATTATCATTTACTTAGGGAATTTTAGTAAATAAAAATTGGGATGTTATAAGTTGCAATTCATTTTAAGAAATAATTGTATGTCAAGTTTCTTTCTTTATTTATTAGGATTTTATTCCGAAATAATCGATCCGCCCATTAAGAGCAGACTTAAACCCAACATTCAATATTTTATAAACACAGTTCTTTATTTTTTTTTATTTTTAAAATCCAACTCATGAAAAAAATTTCCCCTCTTCAAATCCATAGTACTAAACAGCACTTAATATAACTTATATGCTTTTCATTATTACTTGTCCATTATGTGTGGGTGGGTGGTTGGTTGGGCATTGATGATTCTAAAAATAAACAATTTCTCACCACTTGATGCATAGACGTCAAATAAGATTCGAGAGATGCCCACACCTGAAGGCAAGCTTGAAGGAATGAAAAAAGGACTGTGCATTTATATAACATTGATGATGGATTGTCCACTTGATAGTTCCTTTTCTTGCTTGAAAGCGTAAAAAGAAATATACACATTCAAATAACAATATTTTTATAATAAAACAGAATGGAGGGAAAATATGAGTATGTTAATATATATATATATATATATATATTTGTATATAGTTTGAGTTGTATAAATTTTTGGAGTGATATGCTCCATGCGATCATAAATATAAGGCAAAATTGAATTTTTTGTAGATATTAATAAAACTAATTAAATTACTTTAAAATCTTTATATTTATTATTGTTTTTCTAAAATATGTTGCTTAACTTATAAATTAGAGTAGAATCCTCTCTTGTGTTTTGTCTTAATTATATGAACTTCCCCTCTTTTTTGAAAATATACATTTAAGTCTAAATCGTCAACTCCATTAAAGATTTTTATTTTTTTTAATTTAAAATTTATATCAGAATACATTTTATTTACTAATTTGCCCTTCATAATTACTAATCTCTTAATTTTTGGAACAATTGTTTAAATAATTTAATAGTTATTTTCTTAATTTAATTTTTACTATTGTAAATAGTTATTTGTTAATTTTTTTCCTTTATTGAGATAAAGACTTAATTAATTTAATTAATACAGAAAGAGAAAGCTTAATTAAAAATATAATTAATTCTTTTAATAGATTCATACTTAAATAAATGTGTTTATAGATGTTTGTGCAAATAATTTATTTAAGAAATTAAACTTTACTCCCTTGGTCCCAAAATATAAGAGACATTTAACCTATCTCGTAGTTTGAAGTGGCGGTTAAGAAAAATAAGTATGTAAGAATTCCTTTTTACTAAAATATCCTTATTAATTAGGAGATATGAAATAAGAGAGAGAATACCCTTATTAAAATTCATCACTCTCTTTCCCCTACCCCTCTCCCTCTCTTCTCTTCTCGAGAATGATAACTTTTAGGGTCAACACAAGTATTAATACATTAGCATTGAATAAGGGGCAAAAATGGGAAAAAAGAATTAAAGTATAAGACATTCTTCAAATGTCTATTATATTTTGGGACGAAGTAAAAGTGGCAGTTGTTTCTTATATTTTGGAACGGAGGAAGTAATTAATATAAGTTATATAATATCTCAAATTTGCATTTTTAATAATATATGGTAAATAAAAATATTATTTCCAATATATTTTCAATCATAGTGTCATTGCAAAAAAAAAAGAAATAAATAAATAAATATGTTGTATAGGCGTTTAAAAGAATACTAAATAAGTTTAACTAAATATGATAAAAAAAACAAAAATTTAAAATTTAATAATATAAAAAAAATTATAATTTATTGGAAATGTTGAACATATGTGTATTAAAATTATTTTTTGTTTGCATAATAGATTATTTTTAGGAAAATATAATTGTTTATTCCTTTATTGAAAGAGGGGTATTTTGGTCAAAACGTGTTTAATAGTCAAACTTAACGGTCAACTAAGAGTTAAGTGGATGAAAATGGAATCTCCAATATGTAAAGGAGTTTTTTATAACATGCGTTTTAATTTTAAAAAAGGTCTATATACATTTTCAAAATAAAAGGAATATTTGTTTAATTTTAGATAAAAAAAAACACAGGGTAGTCAATGTATTTTACTTTATAAATTAGTAATATATGATATAATATTACATAACATATAATATGATTAAGTAACTTATTTAGTTTCTTTAATCTCTAAAAAAAGAAATTAACTTGTTTTGTATTTAGCACATGATGGAGTGATTTGTTTGTTAGGCAATTTAGGCATGCCAGGTTGACTTGATTAAACTTGCAGCTCTATAAACAATAATGCCTAACTACCCACCAAAATGCGATATTAAATATAGAAATTAGAAAAGTAATTAGTAGGGATTAAAAAATTAGTTAAGTTAATTAGGTGTATAAAATGTATGTTGGTTTTCTTAAAGTACTTTTTTAAATTATTGGGTTAAGGGTCAATTTTTGACCTAGAAGTTGTCATCGAGAGATTATGTTGCCTGATCATTATCCCAGTTAGTTTTGCTTATTAGTTAACCAAATGTGTTGTTTACTCTACAAGTGCATTAGGTGTATAAAATGTATGTTGGTTTTCTTAAAGTACTCTTTTAAATGTATGTTGATTATTCATTTTGATTATTCTAGAATTAACCTTTGGTAAATGAAAATGAGCAAACACTTGTTTGTTCCACAAGTACATGGGTCGCGCCAAGTAGTAAAGTATTATTTCCATGAGGATTTGGTTCCTAAATCCAATTAAGTATCGATTATTACACTTTCGCCTAAATTGAGTGATTCAAATATTAAGGGTGAAGGGTAACCATGAAACAAACCTAAATTAAACTAAAAAGTAATATAAACAAGTGACTCTTTAACTT